>QLOD02144879.1:0-16895 GCA_003260245.2 Sideroxylon spinosum | reverse complement strand
GGCGGATAGCAAAGGAAGCCCGAACGGAATGGAACAGAGACGGCGACCTACTCTGGAGGGATGGGTGGGGGCAACGTGCCGGTAGGTAGCTACAGGGTAGGTTCGGGGTCAAAACCTTTACATACATGCCAACATTGATTTTGGTGAAGCCAAAATAAAAGAAGAAAGGAATTAATGAAATTTTAATTTTGATAAAAATTTTAGTTTCTAAAATACCATTCAACTTCCTATTAAATTAAATCAAATAATTTTTAAAAACTGCCCATAACTAATTTATTTTATAAATTTTAATTTTTTAGCTATTGCATTATTTTACTTTTATATTTTTGAGTGAATTAAACAGAAAAACGAAAAAAAAAATTATTTTCATTCATTTTTCTTTTTTCTACTGTAAACATTTTTACAAATTTTATTATTTTATTCAATTTATTATTATATTAAAATAAATTACTTTATTCAAATATTTTATTAAACTAAAATTATTTTTAATAAATAATTTAATTAAATTAAATAAATTATCTAAATAAATATGTAATATTTTTTATTAATTTATTTTTAATAAATAATTAAATTAAATTAATTATTAATTAGTTTATCTAATATAAATATTAATTATTAAATCATTTTTAATAAATAAAAAATTATAACTTAATATAATAATTAATTTAATTTAATTAATAAAAAATATATTCTATTAAATAATTTTGATAAACTATAATTTAATTTAACTATGATATTTATTAAAAAATTTAATAAAATATTTTTTTAATTTATTTAATTTAATTAATATAAAATATATATTTTTAAATTATTTTTAATAAATAATAAAATTAAATTAATTAATTTAACTTAAAATTTGTACTTAATTTAACTAATATTGAATATATTTTATTAAATTATTTTTAATAAATATCATTATTTTATTATTTGAATTACTATGAAATATATTTTAGTAAATATTATAATGAAATTATAATTAATATATTTTATATTTACTAGATTAAATGATATAGTAATTATATCTAATTCAATTTTTAAATAAATTATATAATTAAATGAATATAAAATATATTTTTTAAATTCTATAAAAATTTTAGAAACTAATAAAATTAAATATTTTATAAAAATAAAAAAATTAATAATTATAAACAAAGCTGCATTTTCAAACACAGTTACAGTTTTCATTTCAAAAAAAATAAACGGTAACAGAAAGTACAAAATAAAAAATGGCAACAAGAAAATAACAACAGAAAAATCAGAGTATTGTCAAACGGGTCCTAATTTTATAAATTTTAAAATTTTTAACTACCATTTTATTTTGCTTTTATATTCCTAATTAAATTACACAAATGAATTGTTTATCATTTTTAATTTATTTAAAATAAAAAATATAACAAAAATCACATGATGTGTACACATTTCTAGTACTATTATAAAAGAAACACCAAGGATAAGTGAAGTTTTTTTCTCTTTGATTTATTTTTTCTTTTTGGAAACTACTACTTTTTAACTAGATATATTCTTAAATACACGCATTATTTATTATTCGTAATAAACTAAGGTTATTATAGATATTTTATAACGTTTACATTCCAAGTTGACTTCTCGATGTTCACAAGATAGTTTTTCAATCTTTATTAAATTCTCTCAAAAAAAATTTCTCTCACCTTTGGATTGTTCATCGAAGGAATTGAAGCGAGAAGAAACAAGATTAGAACTAGGAAAAAAAAATCACTATTACAGTTTTCTCAAAACTTTCAATATAAATATAAGTGAGCAAAACAAAACTGAGAAAAAAATCACTATTCATTCAACTCAATTTGTATCAAAAACTCTTCAACAATCTCATTCCTTCAAAAAAAATAAATTTCATTAACTTTGACAGCTAATCTTCAACAATTTCTTGTTATAATATAATATGCTTTTAAGAAGTATCAGTCGTAGCAATGGATTGTGTAATGGTACAAGATTCTTTGTCATGCTTTAGATGATAATTTATTGATACTGAGATATTAACTAGATATTTTAAGGGCTCAAGGGTTTTCCTTTCTCGCATACCTTTGAAGACTCCTGAAAAGTGTAAATCTTTATTTGAAATGACTTGTAAACAATTTTCCAGTGCGACTTAGCTTTGCTTTGACAATAAAAAAAAGCACAATGTCAAACAATTCCACATTTAGGGATTTACCTTCCAGAACATGTTTTTAGTAATAGACAAATATATGTTGTATTGTCAAGGGGAACATCACAATAAACAACAAAGATTCTAACAAAATAGATTTATTCTCGAGCAAGATAATGTATATAAAAGAAATATTATGTCTAGCAATGTTTTATTACCCATTGAAACGTAATCAAAGACCCACCAGTGCAAATCTATGTAGTTGTATTAAGGTGCTATGATCCAAGTCTCTATACATGAAAATATTTATTCGTTGAAATAATAGCTAATTTTAGAAATATAAATTAGAGGAAGCACACACTTAAGCACTTGAATTGTATGAATATAAAACTAATGGTCATCCTCACTTTGGACCAAAGGTTGCATGCTTATGTTTTCTTTACAAATTGGTAATGTAATGAGGTTGAGAGTGTCAATGAATGTGATTTGAAGCTTTAGAAATGGTTGATAAGTATTTGTTAATTTTTAATTTTAAAACCAAAGAGAGCATGAACTAAAATATTCAAAATTTTCTAATTGTTTCGGAAGGCTATACACATGGTTGGTCACGCAAACACCTGTCTAAATGGATGCTTAGACTCACCTTAACAGTTGTTGGCCTTGCTCTTATGGCAGTTCACATTGCCAACCTTTCGCAACGTTGTGCGAATACCCTTTATTTAGACATGTGTCTGGATGACAGAGGTATGTTTGAATTTTTCTTTATCAATTTTAAGAAATTCCACTTTGCTTTATATAATTGAATATGATATATAAGGTTTTATGTGTTGATGTTCTTAAATATATGAGTATTAATGATGTTAAATGTTGTGGATATGAGGTTGAGATGATTGATGTAACAAACATGTTAATATAAGTGTTTAGTAAGATGATGCATGACATGACGTATAACTTTTTTAAATTATTAATCAAGAATGTTACATGGAAAATGATGTAATTGTTGCAATGTTATGATTACATGACAATGTAATGAGCACGATGTATAGTGTGTTAGCATGTGGAACTTGGATGACATGCTATAATGTGGATGGTGGTATGTTAACTAGTGTGGGTTTAACTATGATGCCCTGTAGATGACTGCGATTTCCTGTTATTACGTGTGTTTAACCTTGATTCTTGTTGCTGGGTGTAACATGTGATGTCTAGCTAATATGGTTTGAATTAAGAATTGATTTTGTGTCAGGAGATACTAATAAATAAATGGCATACGCACCTGAGGGTTGAAAGTCACTAGATCTGCATAAGGGTTGGTTTTCATTTCTAGTAACATAGTAACCCACAAAGTGATGCAGATGTCCTAAAGGATAGTAACCTTTTTTATTTTTTATTTTTGGTTGGGGTCAAAGATACAGATTCCTCTGATGATTTATTTTCATGGCATAACCTTGAATGCAGACATTGTTGTGGTAGTGTAGTTTAGATTAGGCACCGTGGCCACGGGCCCCACGATACCCATCTTATAAAGTACATGCCTATATGTACTGGTTGTTTTGGATATGTGCATTACATGGCTGTGTGCTTGGGTTGAGAAGTCTGATATGTGATGTTGAGTTGAGTTCATTTGTGATAAGTTAGGTTTTTATTGTAGTATAATATCATATTATACCTACGGTGATGATATGATGGATGAGATCCTAATAGGTGATTAGTTCATTATTATAAAATTACTATATGATGATACTGAGTTGGAAGCATGACCAGTTTTATGTTTACTTAAACTGTTATGTAGTTATGATAGATGATTGAGATTCATGATCATGTTTAGTGGCATGATAGGACATCTTATGTATGTCTGTATGTTAGAGTGAGCACACATGTATTCGCGCTCGCTTCCTACGGTTTGTTGTGTAGGTTGTAAGGCACAGCTACCTGCTAGACTAATTGACTGGGACATATAGTTTTCCCTAATTATTTCATTTATCTTTTGATTATATATATTACTCTTTTGATCTCTTGGTGAAATGGACTGTATTTATATCTTGTTGTTTTGCATGGGTTATCTCGAACCAGGTTGATCTGTGTATTTCTTCAGAGTACTATACCCAACTTAAACAATGTCTTATTTAATCGTATTCAAGTTTTTATCTATTTTGTCTTCATTGTCCTCTAGTTATGGTTTGTCTCTGATTAAGAGAAAATTTTATCATTGGAATATTTGATTACATATATTTTAACTCGTGTCCCTAGGTCACAGAATTCGAGAATGACATATCAGATCTCGAATTGCTCTTACATTATCTTAGTTGATGTAGAGTTGCTAGGGAACACGTGGGGTTGTCGATGGAAGAGATCGCTTGATCTCTCGCATCTTAGAGAGTATTGATTACAGATGATGTAGGATGACTAGATGATATGGTCCTCCTATCCTTAGTCATTCTTGGATAGTTTACTTGCTTTCTATCGATATGGATCAGAGATTTCAAGTAATTTTCCCTTATTATATTATGAAATCATGGAACTTTACTTGCCAAAGCAAGTGATATGATGGGTCAAGCTATGGTAGAGGATTCTAGGACCTTGTCATACATGCGACGGATAGGAGGTTAATCGAACTTTGATTGAGGCCCACACCACACACACTATGTTACCTTGTGGATGCAAAAAGAGTAGGGTCTCAGGCAATTGGTGCAAATAGATCCATATTAGCAAAGTAATATAACTTTGTTGTTAAAAAAAATTCTCCTTGTTATTCTTCTGTTAGACTTTATTTGTCTTTATATATTTTTCAACGTAGGTTGACATAGTTGTATACACCCACTAGATTATTGTTAAAGCATTATGTGATGCAAATCTCCAAACATCTCTTTGGTATAAAAGCTAACGATAATAGTAATCAGGGCCTTGTAGCATAAGGAGCGACTGAGAGCACCACAGAGATATCTACAAGCTAAGGCAAGTCAGCATAGTGCCCTTCTATCTTATTTGTTCTTGTTAAGGGTAGTAGGCCAAGAGAGTGATTATTGGTCACATCCCATGATCAAATAATCCATTAGGTGATGATATTGTATTACAAAAGGGCATAGATGATGATGCCTAACTACCGAAGTCTCCTGTACCTGAGCACACAAATATGGAATTGGGAAGCCTTACATCTATGACATATAGTACATCTGAGCTAGCTAGGCACACTACTCTTTACTTTAACATTATGCATAATGCATGGACTGATATATTTCACATCGACCTATGTTCGTGTTAGAGGAATTTGGGGGCTTTTCTTATAGCTCACCTTATGTTTTAAATGGTATTGCATCAACTTTTGCCTCTATACTACTTGTACAATCAAAAATCATATGTGTAAGGCAGTGCAGAGGTCATATATGGTGCCATTGCTAGATGATTAAATCAATACGAAGGCTTTTATCCAACTAAATATGGAGCTATAAGAGTCAGTATGGTATTAGTCTAACTTCGGTAGATCTTTGACTGAGCCAGATGAGACAGGTCAAGCTTAGGAAGAAGAGCTTATAGATGTACAGGCAGTAGTTAAGCTTGAATCACAGTTGGGCGCACCCACTTTCGAGCTATTTTCACCTATCTAGACAAAGGCCCATTCGATATGACCATAGTGTGAGCATAAATATATCGATTGCATTTCGTGTTTGTGTTCTAGCTTAGATCAGACTTTCTACATTTGGGGTGATGGAATTACATTTATTTTTGACAACATTAACTCATGTATTATGTAAATATTTATGGAAGTAATTAGATTTTGTGCATTATTAAATATTCATAAATTGTGTTGAAAACTTAGTTTTTATGAATATTTAGTTTTTCTTACTTAATTTATTTTAGAATTAGAATTTTAATCAACTTATTTATTTTTCGAATTATATGCTTTATATGTTATTTTAGATGGGTGTATATTAGGTTTGTTGGTGTATGTTGGCAGGTTGGTTTGGTTTTATTAGGCTACATGTAAAGAATGTGTATTTCTTAATACATAAATGAGTGTATATATTTTGGCGTATGTTAGCAGGTTAGTCTGATTTTTATTCGGCTAGGCGTAATGTGTAATAATAGGTTTCAACTTACAATGAAATTTGTATATAGGACCTAGATCTGGTTAGGCTTCACATATCACAGTTAGAAGGCTTGTGATACAAAAAGTAGCTGGAATAGCTAAAGTTTGCTTTGTAGTTTTTAGTTTATTGTAGGTTAGGAGTGTTGGAATCAATATGTTTCTTTGTTGGATAATAAGTTAGCATAATGCTTGTTTTATTGGAAGCACGTTCTTAATATTTTCATTTTTAGACTCATAGAATAGGTATAATTGTTGTAATGGATTGCTTATAATGTTTGTGTAGGTTGCATGTTTTTAGTAATTAGATTAGGTTATGTTGCATTACGTGTGGTAGGTTGGTTGGTTGTTGAAAGGGGGGAAGCAGAGGTTAAAAGTCATTTATGAAAAGGATGACTTTCAGTAAACCCATTTGTTGAACAAATGATCTTAATCATCTACTAGCTTAAACTCATTTATTTAACCAATGATTTTTAATAAACTTGTTTGTTCAACAAATGCTTTTGATTATTTGCTAACTCAAACTCGTTTGCTCAATGAAAGATTTTCATTAAATAAACTCTCATATTCAACAAATAACTTTGCATTTATCCGGTAAATAAGTTTGATAAGCACCAAAACTTGTCTTTACTATTATGTTAACTCATTGAGTTTCATCTTAAAGTAGAATGGAAGGAAAAGAAAACTTTGGTAAAGAGGAGACTTAATGTTGTGTTGTGAGAGCAGAGAGATATTAAGAAGGATTATGAACCATGTGTTTCATCTTATCCTACGGTTAGTACATAATTGTTTTAGAAAAAATGAAGATACATCAATGTTTGTGTGTTATGTGTTTTGTGTGGATAACGAACATCAAACGAGGAACTTGGTTCGTTAGAAAAGAGCTAACTATCACACAGTCAATAAAGGTTTCATTTTCTTACTATTGGTTTATATTACTAGGTATTTTAGGCTAGATATTTGATAAATATTGGTTTCTATTACCAAGTATTTATGCTTAAATATTGATTTTTCTAGGTTAGATTTTACATGCCAAAGAAATGTCTAGATTATATTTCCCAAAAAAAAAAAAAATAAAAAAAATAAAGTAATTTTTAAAATAAGTAATGTCTAAGTTAGGGCTATTATGTTATATGTTCTCGATTTTTTATATCATCGAACAAAATGTGGCTATTGATTATCAAAGATGTCAAAATTATTTGTATTCGGCAAGTTCCCGCTTTACCCTTCCCATTTTAAGAGCGTATGAAGATACTTATAACTGGGACAAAGATAGGAACAGATATGACAATCTTTACCATACTTCGCACTCGTTTAAATACTTAGTTATAAATTTATATATTTTAATTGATAAATATAATATATATATATATAACATATATAATATTTTTAATATTTATTATATATAATATGTAACATATAGTTGTTATTGTGTTTTGCAAGTAAATGGGAACAAGGACAAGGAATCTGTTACCTAGCGGGGATAGGTATGAAGAAACATTTTTTGTCCCTAACATGGGGACGGGGATAGAAACATAGCAGAATATTGCTAAATGGGGACTGGGACGGGAAAAGTAATATCCACTCCATTGACATCTCTATTCATTATTATATTTGGGTGTTTTGAGTTTTAGTTGTGTAATGAACTTTTAAAATTTGTTTGAATACGAGGTTATTTCTCAATTATTTTGGTTATTGGCTTTGTTTTATGCTCATCCAACAATGTATCTTTCTTGCTTAAGTTGTGTGATGAGTAATTAAAGTAAAAATGTAGTTAGAAAGTGATGATCTTGGTTCCAAAAAAGTATAATGATTAGGTGTAGTCTACACTATATACATATTCATTATCAGCATAGAACAAATGTAATAATCATTACTTACATGCAAATCTATTGGCTAAATAAAGTTTAAAATCTAGAAAAAATATATGTATATTATCACTAACATGCATGTGTCAATTTATCATAAATAAATATATAACCTATCACATGCATATGCTCTAAGTATTTTGTTAGTGAATATATCAATTTCTATAATATACTTCGCAATGGGAACTAAGGATTCAAGGTCCATGTTTTGCCAGTTCTTCCTTTTATGCCCTTGATTTTGAGTGTGAAAATGGTATTTTTACCCCCTTAGACATATGAAGGTGTGCTGGGTCGTGGTTGAGCCATGACGACATTTTCCTTTTCCCTCTCCCTTCCCCCCTTTTCTCTCTTTGCTATTATGTTCCCTCTTTTATCCGTCTCCTTCCCTTTTTCCCTCTCAGTTGGCAAGAAGAGGATTGGGTTTGATTAAGAATGGTATGATTTCAAGAAAAATTATTTAACAAGAAGAATTTTTTTTTTTTTTGTGTTCGTAATCGATTGTGTACATATTTCACCTTATATATATATATATATATATGTGGGCAGAGGATGTGTTTTCAGTGATTTTGATTTCTTAGTCTATACTAAGCATGTGAAGGAGATCTTCAACTGCAAAGATGTTTAATTGGATAAGTAACCTCGTAGCAATGGTTTTTTTTTAATTCCTAGAGCATTTGAAGCTTATTAGAGCTTAAAAAAAAAAGGGATTGATGTGTAGTAATTTTGGTTTGCCTTATGACTTATTTTATTGTTTGATTAAGTTGATGATTATTATTTTTCTTTTATCTTTTACACAAATCTTTGAGTGTTTTCTTTTTCAAACAAAAAACATAAGGAATTCATGAGTATTTATGCTTTGGTTGATGATATGTTGTACCACTGTTGTCATTTTTGTTGATTTTTCCTCTTTATTGTCAAGTTTCATTCTTATTTAGTTATTTATTTATTTTTTAAGTTTCAGAGCCATTTTGTTTTTACTTTTGCACAATTTTGTAATCTTATTTTTTATTTACAAATTTGATGGGTATGGTAATAACTTTGTTCTTGAAGATAGTTTTTTTCTCTCAACTAGATTTAATTAACATATGAGGAGTCATTAAAATTATTCTATTGTTTTATTCATTGGTATTTGTGCTTTCATAATCAAGCATAAACCTTTATTGTTGCAATTTATTATTATTATTATTATTATTATACAATTAACTGTCGAATTCATTAGTTTTTTTTTTTTTTTAAAGTTTGCGCTTGATTATGAAACCTTTTTTTATTTTATTTTTGTTGTCGTCGTTTCCTTCTTTGGCACATCTAAAAATGTCTAATTGTTGTGTTTTCAGTTGAAATATTTGAGTTATGTTTTTTTAAATTAAAAAAAATGAGAACATTTTTTGTTTACTTATTGTGGTTATTTATTGAAATTGTTTCTCTTTTACATGCGATTTTTGAATTTTAGGTCATATTTTTGTTTATTTATTTATGCAGCGTGCGTCTTTGCAGTTTGTGTAGTAAATTCTCTTATTCATTTTTTACTTTTTAAAATACATAGAGATAAGTTTTTTTTTTTTTAAATGCTTTTCGTGAAGAGGTTTTGTTCGTTATCTTTTTTATATAAAAATTTAGATAGTTAATAAGTCTCTGTTGGTTCAAAAAGAGGCTATTTCTTTACTTCTTTAGGTTCTCAAGGAAGAAGATCAAGAGGGCTGGGTTTAGATCATTGCAATCGTACGTGCTCGAGATCGTCGACACATGTTGTTAGTCCTTGAGACCGTCATCTCATTTGTAGCCATCTTTTCGACGCTGTAATTATCCCTAATTTTTTCTCCAAAATATACATAAATTTAAACAATCATTTCTATAAGTATATGTCATTATGAACTTGTTTTTGAAGTCTTTTAGTGGTCGTGGGTACATTTGTATGTCTTATTTGAGTTTCTCTCTTTTGTTTATTTTCTTTTAAATTCATTTATTGTAGATGAAATCGATTGAGTTTTATCTTTCTATAAGAATTGTTTTTTTCCCCGAAAACAAAGAAAGTGTATTTCATTAGAAGTATCAGGATACACATCTTTCCTTATCAAAAATAATAGACAAGTCTCTGGGGGGAAAAACTAAGGAGTTTTTATCAATGATGGATCCAATTAGACAATCGGACACTATCTAGTGGGCAACACCGTAAGCAGATCTTTTACACCATGCCAAGGACCAACATTTGGAGAAGCTCCACGAGAGAATATCATCCAAAATTGTTGAAATCTTCCATCCAAAAGAGCTGTTCTTAGCTTGAAGAGTGGATATAATAGACAGTTCATCGCTTTCAAAAATGGCATTGTCAATTTTCTCGTGTTCAGTCATACAACATATTACTCTTTTCTTATCGGCTAATTAACCAAACAACTAGTCAATATTCTCTCTAGCTTCTCTTAAGGGTCTTACTCTGCTGCTTTCTTCTTTCCTTGATTCTTCTATGGTTAGCAAATGGTCAGTTTGTGGCATCGTTCCGACCAGTGATTGATGCCTCAGCAATGTGGGATAAGAGAACATGCAACGGATCATAATTGATGTCTAAAACAAAACTTGGGCATCTTAAATGATAATAGAACATGTAGCAATGTGAATTTTAGGGCAAAAAGCTCCACCACAATTTAACTTAAAGGAATATGTAGGGGGAGGTTGCCATGAGTGATGACCAGGTTGAGGGGAATTGCACGAGACCATCTAAGTATTAAAAATAAGAGATTCAAAAAAGTCTAAAGATGCAATTGAGGCAATGCTAATGGTGTCTGAGGGAGAAAGAGAGGATCTAGTAAAAATAAAATTATTTTTTACCTTCTAAATACTCCAACCTATGTATGCAATGGTAGAGAGGAGTACATTTTTTGTGGTACAGTTTCCCAAAAAATTGAGAGTGTTTTTAAACCATTCTTCAAAGGTAACAATGTGAGGGAGATCGACTCTAAAGGAAAGATTGCTACTAAATCATATTTCCCTAGTCCAACTGCATCTGAAGGGGGTGTGTTCAAGAGTTTTGTTTTCTTTATGACATATAGAACATAAAAGGATCTCTGCTGCATTTTTCTTTTTTTGCCAGATTAAAGTTGGTAGGTAAGAAATTATGCAAGAATTGGTTATTATTTCAAAAATTCCGGTAGACTAGCTACAGTAAGAGAATATGTTTATATTTTTCTATTGCCTAATTGTTTCTTTGAATCTAAATATGTGCAAAAATAAAGAAGAAAAAATTAATAGTTTACTTCTAGTGCATTACTTACAATTTGCATTAATTTTGGGGTATAATTATTAAATTGAAATGTTGAGCGATAGCTCTTAGCTTGTCTCTTTGTTATAGAAATAAGATATTACTTTATCTTATGTGATGGAAATAAGTTATTTGTTTATTTTCCTTATATGAGTTAATGGGTTCCCATTCTTTTGGATCGACTGATTCTTTCAATGGTGGTTACTCTAAGTCATAGGTCGTTGAGTTTAACTAAGTTGTTTGGATATTATTGGATATCCAAAGTTTTTCTAGCTAGAAGTTTACATTTTCCATGCAACCTTTTGTATGCCTTATAAAAAAGATAATACTATTTGTGTATATAAGTTTACTTGTTAAAGTTATTTATTTTTAAACTGTCTTGATAAGTTCCTCTATGTTATAAATGTAATTTTTTTTCAAAATTGAAAAATTTGACAATGGTATACAAATTGATGGGCTGAATCAACTGTGACTTCCTCCATGTTTAATTGCTAGATAAGGATAATTTGGTATAATTAGCATTTTCATTTCTTCATTAATGGCCTATTTAATGTAAATTTGACTCCAACGTCACATGAAGTGTTGAAATTTCAAAGTAGGCTTTTAGAGTGGTGTTTCTTTTAATATATGCATATCTCAAGCTCTACCATTTGTCTATTGGAAGCAATATTTGAAGTGCATTACTTCTATTAACTGTACTTCTTGAATGACCTCATTTGTTTCAAACATTTAGTTACCATCTTAATCTCATTGCATATTTACTTTCACAAACTCAGGGATGTCAATTGCTTTCACTTTATTTTCCTATATTTATTAAGGTATTACTGGTGGCTGAATTTTGAGCATTTAAAAAGTTCTTTATTGGTTTTATTGAAATAAGCTAGCATTTTACTTCTGGTTGGATTGCTTTGGTAACTGGCAAGTTAGATATGCAGAGACTTTTGGTTTTATATAGGTTGTAATCTATTTCTTTACATTGGAAGTTCATTTTTGTGTGTTAATACTTAGTGATAGTTCTCAATTTTCTTTCATCTCTGGTTTAATTTCTTTTTACATGCCTATTTATTTCAACTGAATTGTTTCTAACTTGAAATTATTCTTATGCTATTCATGTAATATCCTAGATTTTCATATTAATATAACTTGATGGTTTTTAACACATTTTGGATGTGATAATATGTTATTTAAGCAATTATAGTCATCAAGGATACTTTGTTGTTGAAAATCTTGGAAATAATGGACTAAATAACCTTAAATTGGCATTTAGCTTGAAGGTATGTAGAGGAGCACCCCGGGGAGAGGTGCAAGTGCCAGGGCCTCAGGGGGTGCCTCAGAATGCCCTACCTATGTAAATTATGATAGATTGATGTGGCTCTGGTTTATCCAGTCGAGGTTTACTTCTATTGCCACCTAATATCAGAACAGGGGGTGGGGGAAAGGTGTAAGGCACTTGTGCTTGCTTGGGGAGTAAGTTGGAGGCTGTATATTGGTGTAGAGAAAAGGAGAAAAGGAGAGTTTGGAGGTTAAAAGAGAAAACCGGGAGATGGAGTAGAACCAAATAATAAACTAAGGAAATTTGTTTTTGGTAAGTTCTTTAAACCCTAACCATATACAAATTATCTTTTTAGGATGAAATTAAACATTTAATGAACACTTCTCTGTAGTTTGTTTGTTATTTGGATCAAAGGGTGAGGACATTGATCAACTCAAGACCCGCAACCTGCTCAAGGATTAGTATTCAAGCCAGTAGATTAGTAATTTACAACATGATGTGTGATGTGGTCCTTTATGACCCTTAACGATGACGTATCTTAAGGCTAATCGTGGCCTTTAATAATGACGTTAATTGTGCCCACCCTCATAAATAAAATGAGATTGGAACATGAATAAGGATGATGATGATAAAAATGCTTAAGTACATGATAATTGAATGACAATGAGGTTTATAACGATGAGTATGGTATGCGTTTTATATGAGGTCTATTTTAATAATGGAATTATAATGCTTATGTATGAGGACTTGGAATTTGCTTAATGATGTTTGCATGATTATGTTGGGATATGCTGAATTATAAAAGTTAGTGTTGTTTTACATTATTGCTTTAGATGTCATATATGATTTTATAATGCTTTGTGGGCACAAATGGATTAGTACTCACGTCCTTATAAACTTTGTTGTAAGAATATATCCTAAGAACTAGGTGAGCATGTGGTGGGATTAGAAGTACATAAGCAATTTTAGACATTGCATTTCAATTACTTAAATTAAATTTACACTTGAGATTGTAATATTATTTAATTTAGAGATTTAATTGATTGGGTTGTAAAGGCTATAAGGCCTATGTTATGTGTTATTATGGGATATGTTGGAGCATAATAGCTTGGCATTAGCTGAGACTTGATTTATATTAGGTTATTATCTGTTATAGATATTGTTTCAGGATTGTTACATTTCTCTGATCGGGACATAGTTAGTTAGTACATTACTCACCCCTCGGGTCAGAAATTTAGGACATGACACCTGCTTGTTTTGAACAATCTTGGCATATGACCTTTCAATTCGCTTATATTATAAACTTAAGAGAGTACACTTCACTTAAGATTTTACTTGTTTTCTAGGATGGATGCAAGTTTTGTGTCGGTGATTGTGCACTTTTCAAGCCACCCCAGGATTTCCCACCTTTTATTAGGATAATTCCTTGGCTAATAGTAGGCAAAAAGGAAAACCTAAGTTTTATCTGTTAATTGGCTTTACCAACCTGTTGACGTAAAGCTTAGTAAAGGTATGTTGCTAAAGGCTGCACCCAACGAGGTCTTTTATTTCTTTTACAAGGATGAGATACATGCTGCATCGTTACTCCATCCATGTAAAGTCGTATTCCTTAGTAAATGTGTTGAACTTCCTCCAAGGATATCCTTATTTGTTTGTAAACAAATGTATAATATTGAAAACAAGTGTTTATTATGCCTAACTGAAAAAGATCATATAAATGTGAGTATTGTGATTTTTTTGTGATGTATATTTTTGGTAATTTCCTTCATAAATATTCGCTTGATTCGATTTCATAGTCTTGTTTGGACACAGGAACGAGAGGAAAAAGTAGATCATCTATTAAACAAGACACAGATAGAAATGTATAGAGCAGAAGGCCAGTCTTCAAAACCCTTGAATGGTCCGATTCGAACACCACAGTTAAGGCCTAGTTTAGGAAGTATTCAGAATAATACCTCTCCATCACCTTATAAGATTAAAGGAAAAAAAAGTGTTAGGGACAAAATTGTAAAGTTGGCAAATCCATAGTCAAAACAGAGTTCTGTAATGTTTAGACTTAGTGTAGGCTAAGATACTATAGTCTTGAGTCAAATAGAAGTGTAAAGGCCTCAGGAAAGTTATCCATATAATCTTAGAAGTATGAAACAAGTAGAACAGAGCCAGATGAATAATAACGCAGGAAGCACGCTTTGAGTCACGGGATAAAGCCGAGAACAGTCTGCTGTAGAGTTAGCCGTGCGGGATCACTGCAGGAAGGCCGCGGGAAGACTACGGGTGCGAGCTTCCCACAAGGTGATTATTCTGGCTTTGTTCCAACTGATGTTAATCCTATTCGGCCCAGGTTTTGTATGATCTATAAAAGGGGGATGTATCTAGGGTTTCATGCAGAGCCAGAGACAGAGAGAATATTCATTAGAGTGTGAGCTAAAAGAGTTTCAAAGTTCTCTCCATAGCTTAGCCAAGCTTTTCATCTCTTGATCCGAACAAGTTCGGATTCATGGTTCGTAATCACTGAGGATTCAGCATGCTGTGGATTCAGCATGAGCTATTGAGGAGTCAGTATTGTGCCTTTGAGGAGTCGGAGAACTTTTGCTAGAAGAGTTGGTACATCGAGGATTTGAGCAAACATCAAACTGAGTATAGAGTCGAGGAGTCGATCTATAGAGAGTTTTGAGTTTGTAACCAACGCTTGAGTTTAGTGAAAGGTTTTTAGAGGAGTTTCCTGTGTGGATTTCCTAGCCACATATATTGCCTTCTGCTTTCAATTATTTACATTCTTGGTTGCTTGGGATATCTAGCATAGTACATGTGAATTTTCAATTGGTATCAGTGGCATGTTTTTACAAGCAAAACGAGATCCTGATTTCTTGCTAGATGGATCACCCAAGAGAAGCGGCTCAAGCATCAGACCTCCATGGTTTAATGGCACCAACTACGCTAATCGGAAGGTACGCATGAGGGCTCACTTGATCTCTCTGAATGTCAATGTGTGGCTTGCCATTGAAACTGGTTGGTCCAAGCCTACACATACAGTGAACAATGTAACCGTTGAAAAGCCGATGGATACTTGGACCAGGGCAGAGCAAGAAAAAACGGAATGGAATTACAAAGCCCTGATTGTAATTTTTTGTGTTATTTCAGCTGAGGAATTCAGGAGAATATCAAGCTGTGAGATAGCCAAGGAAGCTTGGAAAATTCTTGAGTTAACACATGAAGGTAATTCTAAAGTAAAAAAGTCAAAACTATAGAAAGTAACCTCAAAATTTAAAAGCTTGAAGATGTAAGAGGACGATACGTTTGATCACTTCTATGCTAAACTTTGTGATATTGTCAACTCTAGTTTCAACTTGGGAGAATCAATTCCCAATAATAAGATTGTGAGAAAGATCATTCGCTCTCTCCCCATTACTTTTCAAGCGAAGGTGACTGCAATTGAAGAAGCAAGGGATGTTGATGCAATGTGCGTAGAAGATCTAGTTAGCTCACTTCAAACATTTGAAACCAACATGATTAAGCCAAAATCCAGAGGAGTTACCCTAAAAACTGTTAAAGAAGACGAGTCCTCCTCAAGTAGTGATGATGTAATCCCCTCCCTTGAAGAAATTGCTATCTACACTAAGAAAATCAGAAAATTCTTGAAAAAGAAAAATAGCAAGCATGGTGAGACAAAGAAGAATGAGAAAGTTAAAGCAGAGAAATCTTCAGAGAAGAAAAACGAAAACAAGTCCAAGATCGTGAAGTGCTACGAGTACCAGGATTATGGACACATAGCTCAAGATTGTGGAAATAAAAAGAGCAAGAAGAAGGTACTCAATGCAACACTTGATGATTCAGATGATCAGTCTAGTACCTCATCATCTTTAGAAGATGTTCCAGAGAATTTTACTGCATTCATTGCTAGAGCTAGTGCCTCCAAAAATTCTGCAGAGTCGTCCTATTCTAAAGGTAAAAAAGAAGAATCCTCTGAAAGTGAAGATGAAGAAAACACAGATGAGGAAGTAGATGTGGAAGAGGCGTATGAATAACTATACCAGGACTGTCGTAAACTTCACAAACAAAACAAAAAGTTGACTGTTAAGAATAAGATGTTAAAAAGGGGATAGAGACAGTTTGAAAATAGCTCTAGAAGAACTACAAGGAAAATTTGAGAGTCTTGAAGGAAGCAAGAAGACTCAAGATGAATGGATAATAACCTTCAAGAACAAATTGGAGCAAAAAGAAAAAGAATTGAAGGATGCCCAGACAAAGCTTCAATCCATGCAATCCAAGATGAATTCAGCTACTTCCTATCTTGATGA
>QLOD02144800.1:0-16911 GCA_003260245.2 Sideroxylon spinosum | reverse complement strand
GGATAATGGTGGCCCTAGGTCTCCATGTAGTCTTTTGCTATGCTGTCTACATCACCCAATGATGTAACAATTTTCTAAGACCATCGTCTAATGACAGGCTTGTCAGAAACATATTCTAATTAGCAAATAGGGTTACGTAGCAAAAAATATGGCCCATTTATGATTTTAACGACCGCGCGGCCATAACGACGATCTCAGGTTTCCAAGTAGTCATCCTCTATATTGTTTACTTCCCCAATGATGTAAATTATTTTCCAGGGCATTCATCTTATTACAAGCTTTCCATAAACATATGATAATGAGAAAATGGAGTTACGCAGCAAAAGTTACGTCCGATTTAAAATTAAACTATCACGCGGGCATAACGACTTCCTTGTGTCTCCACTTAGTCTTACACTATGCTACCTGTATCGTCGAACAATGTAATAGTTCTTCAGGACATTTGTCTCGTTACAAGCTTTCTAGAAACAATTTATAATAAGACAACGGAGTTACGTAGCAAAAATTACGGCCGATTTAGGATTTAACGACCGTGCGAGAAGAATGATAACCTTAGGTTTCCATGTCGTCTTCTGCTATGCTGTCTACATCACCCAATGATGTAACAATTCTTTAGGGCCTTCATCTCGTTACAAACTATTCGAAAACATATTATAATAAGCAAATTAAGTTACGTAGAAAAAAGTATAGCCCACTTAAGACTTTAACGACCGCGCGGCCATAACGACGACCCCAGGTCTCCAAGTAGTCTTCGTCTATACTTTTTACATCCCTTATGATGTAATAATTTTCCAGGGTATTCATTTTATTACAAGCTTTCTAGAAACATATTATACTAAGAAAACAGAGTTAAGCAGCAAAACTTACGTCCAATCTAAAAATTATGGACTGCGCGGGCATAACGATGCCCCTGGTCTCCACTTAGTCTTACGCTGTACTATCTATATCATCGAACGATGTAATAGTTCTTTGAGAGCTTCGTCCTATTACAGGCCTTCTAGTAACATATTATAATTAGAAAATGGAGTCACGTAGCAAACGTTACGGCCGATTTAATATTTAACGACCGTGCGGGGATAATGATGACCCTAGGTCGCCATGTTGTCTTCTACTTTACTGTCTACATCACACAAGGATGTAACAATTTTCTAGGGCCTTCGTCTCATTACGAGCTTTCCAGAAACATATTACAATAAGCAAACGGAGTTACGTAGCAAAAATTATGGTCGATTTAAGATTCTAACTACCGCGCGGCCATAACGACGACCTCTGGTATCCAAGTAGTCTTCCGCTATGCTGTTTACATCCCCAAATAATGTAAAAATTTTCCAGAGCATTTGTCTTATTACAAGCTTTCCGTACACATATTATAACAAGAGAAAACGGAGTTACGCAAAAAAAAGTTACGTCCGATCTAAAATTTAACAACTGCGCAGGCATAACGATGCCCTTGGGTCTTCACTTAGTCTTCCGCTATACTGTTTCCATCCCCAAATGATGTAACAGTTTTCCGGGCCATTTGTCTTATTATAAGCTTTCCGTAAACATATTTTAATAAGAAAACGGAGTTACGCAACAAAAGTTATCTCTCATTTAAAATTTAACGGTCGCGCAGGGATAACGATGCCCTTGGGTCTCCACTTAGCCTTCTGTTATACCGTTTGCGTCCCCAAATGATGTAATAATTTTCCAGTGTATTTGTCTTATTACATGCTATCCGTAAACATATTACAATAAGAAAACGGTGTTGCGCAAAAAGAGTTACGTCTGATTCAAAATATAACGACCGCGCGAGCATAACGACTCCCTTGCGTCTCTACTTAGTCTTATGCTATGCAATCTGTATCATCGAACTATGTAATAATTCTCCAAGACCATCATCTCAATACAAGCTTTCCAAAGACATATTATAATAAGAAGACAAAGTAATGTATAAAATGTTATGGCCGATTTAAGATTCAACGACCGCACGAGGATAATGATGACCCTAGGTCTCCATGTAGTCATCTACTATGCTGTCTACATCTCCCAATGATGTAATAATTCTTCAGGGCCTTCATCTCATTACAAGATTTCAAGAAACATATTATAGTGAGCAAACAGAGTTACGTACCAAAAGTATGGCTGATTTAAGATTTTTAACGATCGCGCGGCCATAACGACGACCCCATGTCTTCAAGTAGTCTTCCTTTGTACTGTTTGCATCCCTAACGATGTAATAATTTTTCAGGGCTTTCATGTTCTTACAAGCTTTCCATAAACATATTATAATAATAAAACGGAGTGATGCAGTAAAAGTTACGTTCGATTTGAAATTTAATGACCGTGCGGGCATAACGACGCCCTTGGGCCTCCACTTTATCTTACGCTATGCTGTCGGTATCGTCGAACGATGTACCAATTGTCCGGGACCTTCATCTCATTACAAGCTTTCTAGAAACATATTATAATAAGAAAACGGAGTTACGTATCAAAAGTTATGGCCGATTTAAGATTTAAATGCCGCGCGGGGATAAAGGTGGCCCTAGGTCTCCATGTAGTCTTTTGTTATGTTGTCTACATCACCCAATGATGTACCAATTTTCTAGGGCCATCGTCTAATAACAGGCTTGTCAGAAA
Source organism: Sideroxylon spinosum (assembly GCA_003260245.2). Classification (NCBI taxonomy): domain Eukaryota; kingdom Viridiplantae; phylum Streptophyta; class Magnoliopsida; order Ericales; family Sapotaceae; genus Sideroxylon; species Sideroxylon spinosum. Next base: position 14,292 of record QLOD02144800.1, on the reverse strand, counting down.
CATATTCTAATTAGCAAATAGGGTTACGTAGCAAAAAATATAGCCGATTTATGATTTTAACGACCGCGCGGCCATAACGACGATCTCAGGTTTGCAAGTAGTCATCCTCTATATTGTTTACTTCCCCAATGATGTAAATTACTTTCTAGGGCATTCATCTTATTACAAGCTTTCCATAAACATATGATAATAAAAAAATGGAGTTACACCGCAAAAGTTACGTCCGATTTAAAATTAAATTGTCATGCGGGCATAACGACTTCCTTGTGTCTCCACTTAGTCTTACACTATGCTACCTGTATCGTCGAACGATGTAATAGTTCTTTAGGACATTTGTCTCATTACAAGATTTCTAGAAACAATTTATAATAAGACAATGGAGTTACGCAGCAAAAATTACAGCCAATTTAGGATTTAACGACCGCGCGAGAAGAATGATAACCCTAGGTTTCCATGTCATCTTCTGTTATGCTGTCTACATCACCCAATGATGTAACAATTCTTTAGGGCCTTCATCTCGTTACAAACTATTCAGAAACATATTATAATAAGCGAATTAAGTTACGTAGAAAAAAGTATGGCCCACTTAAGACTTTAACGACCGCGCGGCCATAACGACGGCCCCAGGTCTCCAAGTAGTCTTCGTCTATACTTTTTGCATCCCCTATAATGTAATAATTTTCCAGGGCATTCATTATATTACAAGCTTTCCAGAAACATATTATACTAGGAAAACAGAGTTAAGCAACAAAACTTACGTCCAATCTAAAAATTATGGACCGCGCGGGCATAACGATGCCCCTGGTCTCCACTTAGTCTTACGCTGTACTATCTATATCACCGAATGATGTAATAGTTCTTCGAGAGCTTCGTCCTATTACAGGCCTTCTAGTAACATATTATAATTAGAAAACGGAGTCACGTAATAAACGTTATGGTCGATTTAAGATTTAACCACCGTACGGGGATAATGATGACCCTAGGTCACCATGTTATCTTCTACTTTACTGTCTACATCACACAATGATGTAACAATTTTCTAGGGCCTTCGTCTCATTACAAGCTTTCCAGAAACATATTGCAATAAGCAGACGGAGTTACGTAGCAAAAATTATGGTTGATTTAAGATTCTAACTACCGCGCGGCCATAACGACGACCTCAGGTATCCAAGTAGTCTTCCGCTATGCTGTTTGCATCCCCAAATGATGTAAAAGTATTCCAGAGCATTTGTCTTATTACAAACTTTCCGTAAACATATTATAACAAGAGAAAACGGAGTTATGCAAAAAAAAGTTACGTCTGATCTAAAATTTAACGACCGCGCGGGCATGACGACGCCCTTGGGTCTTCACTTAGTCTTTCGCTATACTGTTTCCATCCCCAAATGATGTCACAGTTTTCCGGACCATTTTTCTTATTATAAGCTTTCCGTAAACATATTTTAATAAGAAAACGGAGTTACGCAACAAAAGTTATCTCTCATTTAAAATTTAACGGTCGCGCAGGGATAACGATGCCCTTGGGTCTCCACTTAGCCTTCTGTTATACCGTTTGCGTCCCCAAATGATGTAATAATTTTCCAGTGTATTTGTCTTATTACATGCTATCCATAAACATATTACAATAAGAAAACAGTGTTACGCAAAAAAAGTTACATCTGATTTAAAATTTAACGACCGCACAGGCATAACGACACCCTTGGGTCTCCACTTAGTCTTATGCTATGCAATCTGTATCATCGAATGATCTAATAATTCTCCAAGACCATCGTCTCAATACAGGCCTTCCAAAGACATATTATAATAAGAAAACGGAGTAACGTAGAAAAAGTTATGGACCGTGCGGGCACAACGATGCCCCTGGTCTCCACTTAGTGTTACGCTATACTATCTATAGCATTGAATGATGTAATAGTTCTTCAAGAGCTTCGTCTTATTATAGGCCTTTTAGAAACATATTATAATTAGAAAACGGAGTCACAGAGCAAAGTTATGGCTGATTTAAGATTTAACGACTGCACGGGTATAATGATGACCCTAGGTCTCCATGTAGTCTTCTACTGTGCTGTCTACATCACCCATTGATGTAACGATTTTCTAGGGCCTTCGTCTTATTACAAGCTTTCTAAAAACATATTATAATAATCAAATGGAGTTACGTAGAAAAAGTTATGGGCCATTTAAAATTCTAACGACCGCCGGCCATAACGACGACCATAGGTCTTCAAGTAGTCTTCCGCTATGCTGTTTGTATCCCCAAATGATGTAATAATTTTCCAGAGCATTCATCTTATTGCAAGGTTTCCATAAACATATTATAATAAGAAAACGGAGTTACGCCGCAAATGTTACGTCGGACTTAAAATATAACGACTGTGAGAGCATAACGACGCCCTTGGTTCTCCACTAAGTCTTATGATATACAATCTATATCATCGAATGATGTAATAATCCTCCAACACCATCGACTCAATACAGTATTTCTAGAAACATATTATAATATGAAAACGGGGTAACGTAGAAAAAGTTATCAGCGATTTAAAATTCTAATGACCGCGCGGCCATAACGACGACCACAGGGCTCCAAGTAGTCTTCCGCTATGCTGTTCGCATCCCCGACTGATGTAATAATTTTCTAGAGCATTCATCTTTTTACAAGCTTTCCATAAACATATTATAACAAGAAAACAGAGTTACGCAACAAAAGTTAGGTGTGATTTAAAATATAACAACCGTGAAGGCCTAACGACGCCCTTGGGTCTCCACTTAGTCTTATGTTATGCAATCTTTATCATCGAATGATGTAATACTTCTCTAACAGCATCGTCTCAATACAGGCTTTCCAGAAACATATTATAACAAGAAAACGGAGTGATGTAGAATAAGTTAAGGCCGATTTAAAATTTAACGACCATGCGGGGATAATGATGACCCTAGGTCGCAATGTTGTCTTCTACTATGCTGTCTACATCACACAATGATGTAACAATTTTCTAGGGCCTTCGTCTCATTACAAGTTTTCCAGAAACATATTGTAATAAGCATACAGAGTTACATAGCAAAAATAACGGCTGATTTAAGATTATAACTACCGCGCGGCCATAACTACGACCACAGGTCTCGAAGTAGTCTTCCGCTACACTGTTTCCATCCCCAAATGATGTAATAACTTTCTAGGGTATTTGTCTTATTACAAGCTTTCCATAAAAATATTATAATAAGAGAAAACGGAGTTACGCAGCAAAAGTTACGTCTGATTTAAAATTTAACGACCACACGGGGATAACGACGCCCTTCGGTCTCCACTTAGTCTTCCGCTATATTGTTTGCATCCTCAAATGATGTAATAATTTTCCAGGACATTTGTCTTATTTCAAGCTTTTCGTAAACATATTATAATAAGAAAACAGTGTTACGCAGCAAAAGTTACGTCTAATTTAAAATTTAACGACCGCACGGGCATAACGACGCCCTTTGGTCTCCCCTTAGTCTTACGCTATGCTATTTGTATCATCGAACGATGTAATAATTCTCCAGGACCATCGTCTTAATACTGGCTTTTCAAAGACATGTTATAAAACAGAGTAATGTCGAAAAGGTTATGGACCATGCGGGCATAACGATGCCCCTGGTCTTCACTTAGTCTTACGCTATACTATCTATATCCTCGAACAATGTAATAGTTCTTCAAGAGCTTCGTCTTATTACAAGCCTTTTAGAAACATATTATAATAAGAAAATGGAGTCACAGAGCAAACGTTATGGTTGATTTAAGATTTAACGACTGCGCGGGTATAATGATGACCCAAGGTCTCCATGTAATCTTCTAATGTACTGTCTACATCGCCCATTGATGTAATGATTTTCGAGGGCCTTCGTCTCGTTACAAGCTTTCCAGAAACATATTATAATAAGCAAATGGAGTTACGTAGAAAACATTATGGCCGATTTAAGATTCTAACGACCGCCGGCCATAACGACAACCACAGGTCTACAAGTAGTCTTCGGTTATGCTATTTGCATCCCCAAATGATGTAATAATTTTCCAGAGCATTCATCTTATTACAAGGTTTCCATAAACATATTATAACAAGAAAACGGAGTTACGCTGCAAACGTTACGTCTGACTTAAAATATAACGACTGGGAGAACATAACGGCCCTTGGGTCTCCACTAAGTGTTATGCTATACAATCTGTATCATCGAACGATGTAATAATTCTCCAACACCATCGTCTCAATATAGTCTTTTTAGAAACATATTATAATACGAAAACGGGGTAACGTAGAAAAAGTTATGGGCGATTTAAACTTCTAATGACCGCACGACCATAACGACGACCACAGGGCTCCAACTAGTCTTCCGCTATGCTATTCGCATCCCCAAATGATGTAATAATTTTCTAGAGCATTCGTCTTTTTACAAGTTTCCGTAAACATATTGTAACAGAAAACAGAGTTACGCAGCAAAATTTAGGTCTGATTTAAAATATAACAGCCGCGAGGGCCTAACGACGCCGTTGGGTCTCCGCTTAGTCTTATGCTATACTGTTTGCATCCCCAAATGATGTAATAGTTTTCTTGACCATTTGTCTTATTATAAGCTTCCCGTAAACATATTATAATAAGAAAACGATGTTACGCAGCAAAAGTTACCTCTGATTTAAAATTTAACGGTCGCGCAGGCATAACGATGCCCTTGGGTCTCCACTTAGTCTTTCGTTATACCGTTTGCATCTCCAAATGATGTAATAATTTTCTAGCGTATTTGTCTTATTACAAGCTTTCCGTAAACATATTATAATAAGAAAACGGTCTTACGTAACAAAAATTACGTCTGATTTAAAATTTAACGATAGCGCGGGCATAACGACTTCTTTGGGTCTCCACTTAGTCTTATGCTATGCAATCTGTATCATCGAACAATGTAATAATTCTCTAAGACCATCGTCTCAATACAGGCTTTCCAAAGACATATTATAATAAAAAAACAGACCAACGTATAAAAAGTTATGGCCGATTTAAGATTTAACGACCGCGCGAGGATATTGATGACCCTATCATGTAGTCATCTGCTATGCTGTCTACAACACCCAATGATGTAACAATTTTCTAGGGCCTTCGTCTCGTTACAAGCTTTCCAGAAACATATTATAACAAGCAAACGGAGTTACGTAGCAAAAGTATGGCCGATATAAGATTTTTAACAACCGCGTGGCCATAACGACGACCCCAGGTCTCCAAGTAGTCTTCCTTTGTACTGTTTGCTTCCCTAACAATGTAATAATTTTCCAGGGCTTTCATGTTCTTACAAGCTTTCCATAAACATACTATAATAATAAAACGGAGTTACGCAGCAAAAGATACGTTCGATTTGAAATTTAATGACCGCGCGGGCATTACGATGCCCTTGGGTCTCCACTTAGTCTTACGCTATGCTATTTGTAACGTCGAACGATGTAATAATTCTCAAGGGCCTTCGTCTCATTACAAGATTTCAAGAAACATATTATAATGAGCAAACAAAGTTACGTAGCAAAAGTATGGCCGATTTAGGATTTTAACGACCGCGCGGCCATAACGATGACCACATGTCTCCAAGTAGTCTTCCTCTGTACTGTTTACATCCCTAATGATGTAATAACTTTCTGGGGCGTTCACATTATTACAAGCCTTCCATAAACAAATTATAATATAAAAACGAAGTTACGCAACAAAGGTTGTGTTTGATTTAACATTTAACGACCGCGCGGCATAACGACGTCCTTGGGTCTCCCCTTTGTCTTACGCTATGCTATTTGAACCGTCGAACGATGTAATAATTCTCCAGGACCTTTGTCTCATTACGAGCTTTCTAGAAATGTATTATAATAAGAAAACGGAGTTACGTAGCAAAATTTATGGCCGATTTAAGATTTAACGATCGAGCGGGGATAATGATGTACCTAGGTCTCCATGTAGTCTTCTGCTATGCTGTCTACATCACCTAATGATGTAACAATTTTCTAGGGCCTTCGTCTCATTACAAGCTTTCAGAAACATATTACAGTAAGCAAACGAAGTTACGTAGCAAAAGTATGGCCGATTTAAGATTTTAACGACTACGCGGCCTTAACGACGACCCCAGGTTTCCAAGCAGTCTTGCTCTATACGTTTTACATTTCCATGGTGTAATAATTCTCCTGGACATTCATCTTATTACAAGCTTTCCATAAACATGTTATAATAAAAAAACGGAGTTACACAGTAAAAGTTACGTCCGATTTAAAATTTGTGGACCGCGCGGGCATAACGATGCCCCTGGTCTCCGCTTAGTCTTATGCTATACTATCTATATCATCGAATGATGTAGTAGTTCTTCAAGTGCTTCGTCTGATTACAGGCCTTCTAGAAACATATTATAATTAGAAAACGGAGTCACGTGTCAAAAGTTATGGCCGATTTAAGATTTAACGACCGCGCGGGAATAATGATGACCCTAGGTCTCCATGTAGTCTTCTGCTATACTGTCTCCATCACCCAATGAAGTCACAATTTTCTAGGGCCTTCGTCTCATTACAGGCTCTCCAGAAACATATTATAACAAGAAAATGGAGTAATATAGAATAAGTTAAGGCCGATTTAAAATTTAACGACCGGCGGGGATAATGATTACCCTAGGTCTTTATGTAGTCTTCTGCTATGCTGTCTACATCACCCAAAGATGTAACAATTTTCTAGGGCCTTCATCTCATTACAAGATTTCCAGAAACATATTGTAATAAGCATACGGAGTTACATAGCAAAAACAATGGCCGATTTAAGCTTCTAACGATCGAGCGGCCATAACGACGACCACAGGTCTCCAAGTAGTCTTCCGCTATGCTGTTTGCATCCCCAAATGATGTAATAACTTTCTAGGGCATTTATCTTATTACAAGCTTTTCGTAAAAATATTATAATAAGAGAAAATGGAGTTACGCACCAAACGTTACGTCTGATTTAAAATTTAACGACCGCGCGGGCATAACGACGCCCTTGGGTCTCCACTTAGTCTTCCGCTATACTGTTTGCATCCACAAATGATGTAATAATTTTCCTAGCTATTTGTCTTATTATAAGCTTTCCATTAACATATTATAATAAGAAAACGAAGTTACGCAGCAAAAGTTACCTCTGATTTAAAATTTAACGGCTGTGCGGGCATAACGATGCTCTTGGGTCTCCACTTAGTCTTCCGTTATACTGTTTGTATCCCCAAATGATGTAATAATTTTCCAGTGTATTTGTTTTATTACAGGTTTTCCGTAAATATATTATAATAAGAGAATGGTGTTACGCAACAAAAGTTACGTCTGATTTAAAATTTAACGACCGTGCGGGCATAACGATGCCCTTGGGTCTCCACTTAGTCTTATGCAATGCAATCTGTATCATCAAACAATGTAATAATTCTCCAAAACCATCGTCTCAATACAGATTTTCCAAAGACATATTATAATAGGAAATCAGAGTAACGTATAAAAAGTTATGGCCGATTTAAGATTTAACGACCGCGCAAGGATAATGATGACCCTAGGTCTCCCTGTAGTCATCTGCTATGCTGTCTACATCACCCAATGATGTAACAATTTTCTAGGGCCTTCGTCTCATTACAAGCTTTCTAGAAACATATTATAACAAGCAAACGGAGTTACGTAACAAAAAGTATGGCCGATTTAAGATTTTTAACGACCACGCCGCCATAACGACGACCCCAGGTCTCCAAGTAGTCTTCCTTTGTACTGTTTGCATCCGTAACGATGTAATAATTTTCCAGGGCTTTCATGTTCTTACAAGCTTTCCATAAATATATTATAATAATAAAACGGAGTTACGCAGCAAAAGTTATGTTCGATTTAAAATTTAATGACCGTGCGGGCATAATGACGCCCTTGGGTCTCTACTTAGTCTTACGCTATGCTATCGGTATCGTCGAACGATGTATTAATTCTCCAGGACCTTCGTCTCATTACAAGCTTTCTCGAAACATATTATAATAAGAAAACGGAGTTACGTATCAAATGTTATGGCCGATTTAAGGTTTAAGTGCCGCACGGGGATAATGATGACCCTAGGTCTCCATGTAGTCTTTTGCTATGCTGTCTACATCACCCAATCATGTAACAATTTTGTAGGGCCTTCGTCTAATTATAGGCTTGTCAAAACATATTCTAATTAGCAAATAGGGTTACGTAGCAAAAAATATGGCCGATTTATGATTTTAACGACCGCGCGGCCATAAGGACAATCTGGGGTTTCCAAGTAGTCTTCCTCTATACTGTTTACTTCCGCAATGACGTAATTATTTTCCAGGGCATTCATCTTATTACAAGCTTTCCATAAACATATGATAATAAGAAAACGGAGTTACGCAGCAAAAGTTACGTTCGATTTAAAATTTAACGATCACGCGAGCATAACAACTTCCTTGGGTCTCCACTTAGTCTTACACTATGCTACCTATATCGTCGAACGATGTAATAGTTCTTCAGGACATTTGTCTCATTACAAGCTTTCTAGAAACAATTTATAATAAGAAAACGGAGTTACGTAGTAAAAATTATGGCCGATTTAGGATTTAACAACTGCGCGAGAAGAAGATAACCCTAGGTTTCCATGTAGTCTTCTGCTAAGCTGTCTACATCACCCAGTGATGTAACAATTCTTTAGGGCCTTCATCTCATTACAAATTATTCAGAAACATATTATAATAAGCAAACGGAGTTACAGAGCAAAAAGTATGGCTGATTTAAGATTTTGACGACCACGCGGCCATAACGACGACCCCAGGTCTCCAAGTAATCTTCCTCTACACTTTTTTCATCCCCAATGATGTAACAATTTTCCAGGGCATTCATTTTATTGCAAGCTTTCCAGAAACATATTATAATAAAATAACGGAGTAACAGAGCAAAACTTACGTTCGATCTAAAAATTATGGACCGCGCGGGCATAACGATGCCCCTGGTCTCCACTTAGTCTTACGCTGTACTATCTATATCATCGAACGATGTAATAGTTCTTCGAGTGCTTCGGCCTGTTACAGGCCTTCTAGTAACATATTATAATTAGAAAACGGAGTCACGTAGCAAAAGTTATGGCCGATTTAAGACTCAACGACCGTGCGGGGATAATGATGACCCTAGTCGCCATGTTGTCTTCTACTATGCTGTCTACATCACATAATGGTGTAACAATTTTCTAGGGCTTTCGTCTCATTACAAGCTTATAACAAGCAAACGGAGTTACGTAGCAAAAATTATGGTCGATTTAAAATTCTAACTACCGTGCGGCCATAACGACAACCTCAGGTATCCAAGTAGTCTTCCGCTATACTGTTTGCATCCCCAAATGATGTAAAAATTTTCCAGAGCAGTTGTCTTATTACAAGTTTTTCATAAACATATTGTAACGAGCAAATGGAGTTACGTAGCAAAAGTTACGTCTGATTTAAAATATAACGACCGTAAGGGCCTAATGACGCCCTTGGGTCCCCACTTAGTCTCATGCTATTCAATCTGTATCATTCAACGATGTAATAATTCTCCAACAACATTGTCTCAATACAGGCTTTCTAGAAACGTATTATAACAGGAAAACGGAGTAATGTAGAAAAAGTTAACGACGACTTAAAATTTAACGACCGTGCAGAGAAAATGATTGCCCTAGGTCTCTATGTAGTCTTCTGCTATGCTGTGTACATCACCCAATGATGTAATAATTTTCTAGGGCCTTTGTCTCATTACAAACTTTCCAGAAACATATTATAACAAGCAAACGGAGTTACATAGCAAAAATTGTGGACGATTTAAGATTCTAACGACCGCGCGGCCATAACGACGACCACAAGTCTCCAAGTAGTCTTCCGCTATGCTATTTGCATCTCCAAACGATGTAATAACTTTCCAGGGCATTTGTCTTATTGCAAGATTTCCGTAAACACGTTATAATAGGAAAACAGAGTTGCGCAGCAAAAGTTACGTCTGATTTAAAATTTAATGACCGCGTGAGCATAACGACTCCCTTGGGTCTCCACTTAGTCTTCCGCTATACTGGTTGCATCCCCAAATGACGTAATAATATTCCAGGACATTTGTCTTTTTACAAACTTTTCGTAAACATATTATAATAAGAAAAGGGTGTTGCGGAGCAAAAGTTATGTCTGATTTAAAATTTAACGACCGCGCGGGCATAACGACGCCCTTGGGTCTCCACTTAGCCTTATGTTATGCAATCGGTATCATCAAATGATGTAATAATTCTCCTAGACCATCGTCTCAATACAGGCTTTCCAAAGACATATTATAATAAGAAAACGGAGTAACGTAGAGAAAGTTATGGACCGTGCGGGCATGACGATGCCCCTGGTCTCCACTTAGTCTTACGTTATATCATCGAACGATGTAATAGTTCTTCAAGAGCTTCGTCTTACTACAGGCCTTCTAGAAACATATTATAATTAGAAAACGGAGTCACAGAGGAAAAGTTATGGCCGATTTAAGATTTAACGACTGCACTGGTATAATGAAGACCCTAGGTCTCCATGTAGTCTTCTGTTGTGCTGTCTACATCACCCATTGATGTAACGATTTTGTAGGGCCTTCGTCTCAATACAAGCTTTCCAGGAACATATTGTAATAAGCATACAGAGTTACATAGGAAAAATAACGGCTGACTTAAGATTCTAACAACCACGCGGCCATAACGATGATCACAGATCTCCAAGTAGTTTTCGCTATGCTCTTTGCATCCCCAAATGATGTAATAACTTTCTAGGGCATTTGTCTTATTACAAGCTTTCTGTAAAAATATTATAATAATAGAAAACGGAGTTACGCACCAACAGTTACGTCTGATTTAAAATTTGACGACCACGCGGGCATAACGACACCCTCGGGTTTCCACTTACTCTTCCGCTATACTGTTTGCATCCCCAAATGATGTAACAGTTTTCCTGGCCATTTGTCTTATTATAAGCCTTCCGTAGATAAATTATAATAAGAAAACGAAGTTACGTAGCAAAAGTTACCTCTGATTTAAAATTTAACGGCCGCACGGGCATAACGATGCCCTTGGGTCTCCACTTAGTCTTTCGTTAAACCGTTTACGTCCCCAAATGACGTAATAATTTTCTAGTGTATTTATCTTATTACAAGCTTTCTGTAAACATATTATAATAAGAAAATGGTGTTACGCAACAAAAGTTACGTCTGATTTAAAATTTAACGACCGCGCGGGCATAACGACTCCCTTAGGTCTCCACTTAGTCTTATGCTATGCAATCTGTATCATCAAACAATGTAATAATTCTCCAAGACCATCGTCTCAATACAAGATTTCCAAAGACATATTATAATAAAAAAACAGAGTAAGGTATAAAAATTTATGGCTGATTTAAAATTTAACGTCCGCGCGGGGATAATGATGACCCTAGGTCTCCATGTGGTCATCTGCTATGCTGTCTACATCACCCAATGATGTAACAATTTTCTAGGGCCTTCATCTCATTACAAGCTTTCCAGAAACATATTATAACAAGCAAACGGAGTTATGTAGCAAAAAGTATGGCTGATATAAGATTTTTAACGACCGCGCGGCCGTAACGACGACCCTAGGTCTCCAAGTAGTCCTCCTTTGTACCAGTTTGCATCCCTAACGTTGTAATAATTTTCCAGGGCTTTCATGTTCTTACAAGCTTTCCATAAACGTAATATAATAATAAAACAGAGTCACGCAGCAAAAGTTACGTTAGATTTAAAATTTAACGACTGCACGGGCATTACGATGCCCTTGGGTCTCCACGTAGTCTTACGCTTTGCTATCTATATCGTTGAACGATGTAACAATTCTCCAGGGCCTTCGTCTCATTACAAGATTTTAAGAAACATATTATAATGAGCAAACAGAGTTACGTAGCAAAAGTATGGCCGATTTAAGATTTTAACGACCGCGCGGCCATAACGACGACCACAGGTCTCCTAGTAGTTTTCCTCTGTACTATTTACATCCCTAATGATGTCATAACTTTCTAGGGCATTCACGTTATTACAAGATTTCCATAAACAAATTATAATATAAAAATGAAGTTACACATCAAAAGTTGTGTTTGATTTAAAATTTAACGACTACGCAGCATAACGATGCCCTTGGGTCTCCCCTTAGTCTTACGTTATGCTATTTGTACCGTCGAACGATGTAATTATTCTCCAGGACCTTGGTCTCATTACGAGCCTTCTAGAAATATATTATAATAAGAAAACGAAGTTACGTAGCAAAAGTTATGGCCGATTTAAGATTTAACGACCGCACGGGGATAATATGACCCTAGGACTCCATGTAGTCTTCTGCTATGCTGTCTACATCCCCCAATGATGTAACAATTTTCTAGGGCCTTCGTCTCATTACAAGCTTTTCAGAAAAATTTTACAGTAAGCAAACGAAGTTACATAGCAAAAAGTATGGTCAATTTAAGATTTTAACGACTGCACGGCCTTAACAACGATCGCAGGTCTCCAAGTAGTCTTGGTCTATACGTTCTACATCCCCAATGATGTAATAATTTTCCAAGGCATTCATCTTATTACAAGCTTACCATAAATATGTTATAATAAACAAACGGAATTACACAGTAAAAGTTATGTCTGATTTAAAATTTATGGACCGTGTGGGCATAATGATACCCCTGGTCTCCACTTAGTCTTACGTTATACTATCTAAATCATCGAACGGTGCAGTAGTTCTTCAAGAGCTTCGTCCGATTACAGGCCTTCTAGATACATATTATAATTAGAAAATGGAGTCACGTGGCAAAAGTTTTGGCCGATTTATGATTTAACGACTACCCGGGGATAATGATGACCCTAGGTCTCCATGTAGTCTTCTGCTATACTGTCTACATCACCCAATGATGTCACAATTTTCTAGGGCCTTCGTCTCATTACAGGCTTTCCAGAAACATATTATAACAAGAAAACGGAGTAATGTAGAATAAGTTAAGGCCTATTTAAAATTTAACGACCGGCGGGGATAATGATTACCCTAGGTCTCTATGTAGTCTTCTGCTATGCTGTCTACATCACCCAATGACGTAACAATTTTCTAGGGCCTTCATCTCCTTACAAGCTTTCTAGAAATATATTGCAATAAGCATACGGAGTTACATAGCAAAAATAACGGCCGATTTAAGATTCTAACGACCGCGCGGGCATAACGACGACCACAGGTCTCCAAGTAGTCTTCCGCTATGCTATTTGCATCCCCAAATGATGTAAAAACTTTCTAGGGCTTTTGTCTTATTACAAGCTTTCCGTAAAAATATTATAATAAGGGAAAACAGAGTTATGCACCAAACGTTACATCTGATTTAAAATTTAATGACCGCGTGGGCATAACGACGCCCTTGGGTCTCCACTTAGTCTTTCGCTATAGTGTTTGCATCCCCAAATGATGTAACCATTTTCCTGGCCATTTGTCTTATTATAAGCTTTCCGTAAACATATTATAATAAGAAAACGGTGTTACGCAACAAAAGTTACGTCTGATTTAAAATTTAACGACCGTGCGGGCATAACGACGCCATTGGATCTCCACTTAGTCTTATTCTATGCAATTTGTATCATTGAACAATGTAATAATTCTCCAAGACCATCGTCTCAATACAGGCTTTCCAAAGACGTATTATAATAAGAAAACAGAGTAACGTATAAAAAGTTATGGCCGATTTAAGATTTAACGACCGCGCAGGGATAATGATGACCCTAGGTCTCCCTGTAGGCATCTGCTTTGCTGTCTACATCATCCAATGATGTAATAATTTTCCAGGGCCTTCATCTCATTACAAGCTTTCTAGAAAAATATTATAACAAGCAAATAGAGTTACGTAGCAAAAGGTATGGCCCATTTAAGATTTTTAACGACCGCGCAGCCATAACGACGACCCCAGGTCTCCAAGTAGTCTTCCTTTGTATTGTTTGCATCCCTAACGATGTAATAATTTTCCAGGGCTTTCACGTTCTTACAAGCTTTCCATAAACATATTATACTAAGAAAACGGAGTTATGCAGCAAAAGTTACGTTCGATTTAAAATTTAACGACCGTACGGGCATAACGACACCCTTGGGTCTCTACTTAGTCTTACGCTATGCTGTCGGCATCGTCGAACGGTATACTATTCCTCCAGGACCTTCGTCTCATTACAAGCTTTCTAGAAACATATTATAATAAGAAAACGGAGTTACGTATCAAAAGTTATGGCCGATTTAAGATTTAAGT
>QLOD02144737.1:0-11260 GCA_003260245.2 Sideroxylon spinosum | reverse complement strand
CGAGAACAGACACTCCACAGATGTTTAAGATTGGAAAATTTATGCTTTTACCCCTGAGTTATGTACGCCTATAAAAAGGTTTATTTTTTATCTAATGAGGATCCAGAACCCTAGATTAGTCGTTTGTCTCTTATTTTTTTTTTTGGAACCTTACTTTAACTTCATCTTGTTCTTCTTTACATTAGGGTTTTCATGTAAGCACTTTCTTCTCATTAATTTTAGTATATGTCTTATTGCTTTCTGATTTTCAATTGCTTAGTAGTTGTTTGTTTTTGATTTTAATTCTTGTTTTGGTTTTGAAAGTGTTTTCGAACCTTTCGAAACTCTTTCTTTGTCTGTGATTTGTTTGATACTTGTTCGTTTTAGGTTTTTGTGTTTTCGTTTGCTTTCGAAATAATTTTTGAATACTTTAAAGTACCTTATCTTGTATGATAAAGATGTTTTCTTTTTCGAAAAGCTTCGTGTTTACCTTCGTCATGGTAGGCTAGATTTTTTTATCTTGGTTCTGACCTAGGAATGTAATGAACTCAAAGGTGACGAATTCTAAGTATTAAGAACTGAATTTTCTTAACACCTTTTGATTAAATAACGTAAGGATCGTAACTCTAGGTTCACTTTTGAAAAGGAATCACCTGTGTTAAAGTTTCTTTTCGATTACGATAGTGTAAACCGAAAGATCAATTCCATGACCCGGTGACTCGAACTTGATTTCAAAACCCTAGAATAGCGAATCTCTTACGAAATGATTTGTCTCGCGTTGCATCGTCCGATCTAATACTACATGTGTGGATATTAGATTGTGTTAACTAAATATCTGAATTCATCCCTTCAAGGACATTACAGAATTAGTTTAGAACCAAGTGTTCTAATTCAAGTAATTTATCCAAGTGTTTTAATTGATTGTTTTTCCCAGCTTTTTAAGTTTTCATTAAATTTTTGTTTTCAAACAACTCTCCAACCCCAAGTTAGAAAAACAATTCACAAAGATTCTTTTTCTTTTTTTTTCAATTTCTTGCAACTGCTTTCAAAAAGAAGTTTCCCACAATTAGGCACACCCTTACCCCCTATGGAGATGACCTAGGACTCACATAGATTAACAAAACGGATCTCTTATACTTGAGAGTGAACCTCTTCAATTTTTGAGAGCGGTCAGTAATCTTATGGGTCTTAAGAGAACCTAAGAGTTCATCTAAGCCCAAATTCATGAGATCTTTAGCTTCTTGGATGGCTGTCACCTTTGGTTCCTACTCCTTTGGCAAGAACCTGAGAATTTTTCTCACCATTTTAATGTTGGTATAGATTTTACCAAGAGATTTCAAACTATTTATAATACTGATAAATCTAGTAAACATTTCTAAAACAGACTTACCTGATTTCATTATAAATAATTCATAATGATGAATAAGAATACCAATTTTTGATTCTTTAACTTGATTAACTACCTTTATGAGTGATGTCTAATTTATCCAAAATTTCCTTAGTGGTTTCGCATGTAGAAATTCCATTAAACTCATTAGGATCAATGCACAATAAAAATGTTCATAGCTGTAGCATTTATTAGACTTTAGCTTCATTGGCTTCAGTCCATTCACTCCCATCCTTAGGAACAATCTTTAAGAAGAAACATAGGGTCCATTAGATATAACCTTCCATGACCTATAATAAATAGCTTGAATATAAATTCTCATTCTAGCCTTCCTATAATTATAATTTTTTCCATTGAAAAAATAAGGTCATTGAGTGGACTGGCATTCAAAAGTGAAGGCACTGAAAGGGGTTTCCATGATCTTAGCTCTTAGATGGTTAAGTCAAAAGCAAGAGCTCTTACTCTAATACCAATTGTTGTTCCAAATAGCAACACTAGATAGGGTGAATAGGGTTGCCTAAGAAGATTAGAAAATAAATATTTCAACCCCTAAAACAAATATGTCAAAATTAAAAGGATAATCAAATGTAGAATATACTTAAAAAAATATTTAATATTTGTGATCAACTTACTGAAGAATTTGAAGATTGAAAGATTCTCTTGCATGCTTTCTTCTTGTGGATGAAGAGTGAATTCTAGTGTTTGTAATAAATATAAAGAGAATTGAGGAGAAGCAAACACAATCGATTTATAGTGGTTCAGCTTTAATTTTTCCTACATCCACCCCCAAGACCTTCTTGGAGATTTCTTCACTATTTTTTTAAAAACTTGTTACACACTAGCTTTCGAAGATGCTAGAAACCGTTGACAAGTGATTTTATCCCCAAATCACTCACACCAAATGATTTAATCACCAAATCACTCCACACGTCTCTCTCAAAGAATATCTCTTATTTTTGTTCCTACACCGAAATCAACAAGAGCTTACCCAACTCTCACAATTGAAGAGGGTTATACATGAGATTATAACTCAATCAAATCAATAATGAAACTTTCACAAATTGAGTATGAAAGATGGAGCACAAATATATGAAGAAATCACTCAATATTTGCAAAATGATGAACTTTCTTATTTCTCTTTGTAACAACTTCTTTCTTTCTTTTTTCCTTTCATTGAATCTAAGTTTGAGACTACTGATAGGTGAAAATCCCGAAATGGCTGTTACTAAGTAATAAGGCACTTTTTCCCTTGAAAGAAATTGGATTTCTTTGCTTTCAATGCTACCTTTTAGTTTCAGATTTTCTGAGATACATTTTTGACCATTTTTTACCGTCATAACGTTCATATTTGACATTGCCTTAGAAGCATTGATTTGGTAGTTTTGGCCAAATTTGAGCTTCATTCAACAGTTAGATCTTCAGATATAGCCTTCATATCGAGACTAGCTCTAGATTTCTTTTTCTAAAATTTTGAATTTTTGTTTCTAATTAAGGCTACTATTTTACTATAAAACTTTTAGAATTCGAAAACCATAAACTACAAAAGTTGTAGCTTTATAATTCTTCTTTTCACACACCAAAAATTAGAATTTTTAAAGCTGTAGATTATGAGTTATGTCTCAAAAATTAAGATTAGCTATAGAATTCAAAATTAAGTTCTCTTCCGTAATGACTAATTTCCAACTCATAATTGGACATCATAAGTTCAGATCGACAAATATTTCTATTCAGTGAAGTTGTAGATATAGAAATCTAGTGTACTATATTAAAATTCATAATAGTTGAACCATTAGATCTACACATATCATTAATATACTAACATATGTCTAGTTTGTCTATTCATCTAAGTTAACTCTCTACTTCAAGTCTTCATCTTACTTTGATTTCCAATACTCGAAACTTTGATATTTCTTTATTTTTTCATTCAAATTATGTTAAAAATACTTGAAAAATGATATCAATCTCTTCTAAACATATTACTTTTAATATATCAAATTAAAGTGAATTGTAACATTTATAAAATGTCTATTTCAAAATTAATTTTGAAAACTCAATTCAATATTTATTATCATCAAAATCAATTATAAAACTAAATTTACAAACCTTGAGTCAACATCATCCCACAAAAGTTTTGGTGACTCAATAGATGCCCCGGCGCCTATAGCATAAAGCAAGATAACTTTCTTCTTACCACACTCTGAGGTTCTGTCTAATGGGAGAATATTATGACAACTAAAATTGTGTAAGGGCTAGTAACGGTCATTGATGATATATACCCTCATTTGGCTTCCACTGGCCATTCTAGTCCTTCTTTAATATCTCTATGCTGACCCTTCCCATCCTTGGATCATCAATTAGTAAATAGAGGTACTTAGGGAACATTAGTCTAGGTAGGCCAAAGAGTTCATCAACTGAATCTAGTGTGACATTAATGCCTTTGCCTCTCACATAACTGTAAATTTATCTTCCTCTC
This sequence comes from Sideroxylon spinosum, assembly GCA_003260245.2. Lineage (NCBI taxonomy): Eukaryota > Viridiplantae > Streptophyta > Magnoliopsida > Ericales > Sapotaceae > Sideroxylon > Sideroxylon spinosum. The sequence goes on along the minus strand of QLOD02144737.1, from coordinate 7,421 downwards.
TCTTTATCCTCTTTTTTGTGGAACCATGTTATAAAAAGATTCTCTCATTGCCTAAGGTGCACATTGTGGTTAGAAAGCTACAAAGTGCAACCATCCTCGGGCATTAAAGTTTTGGAACCATATAAAATTCTCACCCTGAAAACATTCCAATTCCCATTTTCTATTCACAATCACTGGCTTAGTTTCCCAAAATCTTCAAAACTCAACTTTTATTACTTGGTTTCTAAACATATGTCTATCATAAGTTTTAGTGGTACCGTCCCTATGGGTAGGTAATTTTTTTAGACCCATTACTAAATACAAAGCAAGAACAAATTCAGCATAAATATGCAACTAGTATGTTTAAATTTGATTCTTGTTTGGTAAAATTTAGTTTCAAAGTCAAATTGAGAAAGTGATAAGAAATCGCAGAATAGCAAAGGTTTGAAAATCTATTATAGTACTTGTAACTGCTATTTTACGATTGGCAATCCTAAATCCACCCACAAATGGTGGCCTAAACAAATTTACCAATTTATAAAGTTCTCATCATACACCATTCTTCAAAAACATAGAAAAAGAAGACAACACATTTGGTTCTTAACAACATAAGCACTTAGAAAGAATGAAAAAGACTTCATAAGCGAGTCTTCATAATGCCTTAAGAATGTGTAGAGAAAGAAATAAAAAAAAAAGTGCAAGAAACTTACCAAGAGTTGAAATCTAGCACAAAATTTCAAAGATTGTTAAAGAGATGTGAAGAATGCAAAAAACATGGTGATGACCATTGAATTAGAGCAGGTTATGTGCATGGAAAGAGCAAAATGGCCAAATTGGGCTTAAAACCCTCCCCATCAAGTGCACCACATTCTGACGTCGTCAGGATGCTAGAAAAGAGTTTTAGCCAGTTGGGGACTGCCAGATGCCATCCCAATGCTGTCAGGATGCCAGTGGGCAATGGTGTTTTTTCCTACTTTTTGCTTAGGCTAATAACCTTGGGTGTTGGTTACTTAAATAAAAGGTTACCTAACTACTAAGGAATACCAATGTACAACAACAATTAAAGGCTTCTCAATGAGTTTAGTGAAATGGTGAAGTGTCAAAGAGCTCCCACGTCTCAATCTCAGCTATGAAATTTTCCAAATATGGCTTGAGACCATGGCTATTGACCTTGAAAATGGTATTGTTGCATGGATTATGGACCTCGCACACACCATTCTCCAAGATTGATGTTATAGTGAATAGACTAGACCATCTAGACTGAAGGTTACTTGGGAAGAGATGTAACTGAGAATTGTACATTAAGACTTTTTAACCTAGATGGAAAGACTTCCTGGATATGTGCTTGTCACGTAAGTGCTTCATCTTGGCCTTGGAAATCTTTTCATTTTTGAAAGCGTGATTACGTAACTCCTTAAGTTCATTTAATTATAGCTTTTAAAGAGCATTGGCATCATCTAAACTTCTATTAAACTGTCGGATTACCCAGTAGACCTTATGTTCCATCTCAACAGGTAAGTGACAGGCCTTGTCAAAGATAACACGATAGGGAGACATACCCAAAATGGTTTTATAAGTCATTTTATACACCCATAATGCATCAATGAGATGTAAAGACCAATTTTGCATGTGGGGTTGATGGTCTCCAAAAGTATGCCCTTAATCTCCTTGTTCGAAAACTCTACTTGGCAACTATTCTGAGGATGATATGAGTTACCCACTTTGTGCGTCACACTATATTTTTGTAGCAAGCCACCAACAAAGTTTTTGTAAAAATGCTTGCCTTTATCACTGATGATTGCCTGAGGCATCCTAAAGCATGAGAAAACAGACTCCTTTAAGAACTTAACCACCACCCGGTGATCACTGGTGCGAGTTGCACAGGCCTCAACCACTTGGAGACATAGTCTATAGGCACAATTATAAACTCAAATCCAAATGATTTAGGGAATGGCCTGCATAAAATCGATACCCCAACAATCAAAAACTTTCGAAATGATTATGAGGTTTTGAGGCATTTTGTTTCTCTTAGTAAGGGCCCTTAGTCATTGACATTGGTCACATCTCAAGTAATATTCATGGACATCCTTGAATAATGAGGGCCAATAGAACCCGCTTTGAAGAATCTTAGTGGATATTTTCTTAGAGAAAAATGGCTCCCAAATGCTAGGGAATGGCAAAAGTCAATGACAGTAGGAATGTCAGTTTCTAGAATGCAACGTCTAAAAATTTGATCCGGATAGTATTTATGGAGATATGGCTCATCCCAAAAGTAATTACACACATTGTGCAGAAATTTCCTTTTATCAGTCTTAGTCCAGTATAGTGGCAGAAGGCCAATCACCAAAAAGTTAGTAATGTCTGAATGCCAAAGCGAATAGCCCTTTGATCTAAAGCTCACATGCATAATATGTTCATCTAGAAAATGCTCTTTTAGGTTACTATGTTTAGACATATGTGATGGCAACCTAGATAACTACATTTTCTATTCCCTTTTAGTCTTTAATTTCCAAGTCAAATTCCTATGCAATAGAATCCACCTAATGAGGTAGGGTTTGGCCTTTCAAAGCTACATGGTCTGTGAACACTGTGACATGAGATCCTACCAAATAGGATTTGAACTTATTGAGGGCAAATTCTATAACTAACAGTTCCTTCTCAGTGGTAGTGTAGTTCATTTGTGTTTCATTAAGGGTCTTGCTAGCGTAGTAAATGACATGAGGCTTACCCTCTTTCCTTTGCCCTAAAACAGCCCCCACCAGATGGTCACTTGCATCACACATTAGTTCAAATGGTAAAGACCAATTTGGGCTTTGGATTATGGGTGCGGTAGCAAGGATGGTCTTTAACGGATCAAAGGCCTCTTAATACTCAGATGTCCAAACAAATAGAGCATCCTAACAAAGTTAGCCACACAAAGGATGAGCTATGGAGCTAAAAAATAGTTGAATAGGTAATTTTTCTATGAGTTTAACCTTTGTCTTACTAACCTCTACCCCTTTGGATGAGACAATATGTCCCAAAACCATCCCAGAGTTTACCATAAAATGGCATTTCCCGCAATTAATCACTAAATTACTCTCCTCACAATGAACTAATACCTTCTCCAACTTTCCTAAGCACTCATCAAAGCCATCTTCGTACACAGAGAAATCATCCATGAAAACCTCTAGAAATTTCTCGACCATGACACTAAAAATGCTCATCACATACCGTTGAAATGTTTCCGGTGCATTACATAACCTAAATGGCATGCATCTATATGCATAAGTACCAAACGGGCATGTAAAAGTGGTCTTTTCCTGATCTTCAAGTGCTATTTCAAGGTGGAAATTTGAGATGGGGTAAATGAGACCCACATCCAACAATTTGAGCACTTATCCCTTCAAAACCTCTTTCAAGGTGGGGTTTACCCTATGTTGCATTTCCCTTGCAATTTTAGAATCATCCTCAAGGTATATATGATAAAAACATACTAAAGGACTAATACCTCAAAGATCTACCACTAACCAACCTAATGCTTTTCGATAAGCACTTAAAACTACTAATAACTTCTCTTATTGTGCTCTCTCTAACTTAGAAGATATAACTACTGGGAATGTCTTACCTTCTCCTAGAGATGGATACTTAAGTTCACTAGGTAAGAGTTTCCTAGAAGGACGAGGTGGACACTCAACGGATGACTTAGGTTTAATCAAAGATGGCTACAAAGGCTTAAATACCGAAACCCAGTCACCAATAGCCATAACTTCTTCCTCTACACTCACTAGTTCCTCACTATCCACAAAATTCACACCATCAAGAGCCTCATATCTCTCACTTCTTACTAAGGCTCGATCTAATGGATCATCAAAGTAGGTCTTCTTAAAGCATTCCTTACTCAAAGTATGAATTAATTCCACCTTCTGAATATCTTCACATTCTCCCATTTGTTTCCCTTCTCTAAAGAGATTCATTTCCATGGTCATATTTCCAAAAGACAACTTCATAACCCCACTCCTACAACTAATTATATAGCAAGAAAGGGTTTACCTAGAATGACTAGAATGGATTGATTACGATTTAGAATGGGTGCCTAGCACAATAAAATCAACTGGGAAGTAGGACTTTTCTACTTGGACCAACACATCCTCATTATACCCCTAGGCCTCTTGACTGAATGATCATCCAATTATAATGTCACTCTAGTGGTTTTTACCTCACCTAAACTGAGTTACTGGTACATAGTGTAAGGTAATAAATTAACACTAGCACCTAAGTCAAGTAAGGCTTTGTCAATGATGTGGCCCCCAATTTTACAAGAGATGGTTGGACACCCAAGCTCTTTATACATAGGAGGGGTATCACACTAGGATATGGCACTTACCTGTTTAGTCAAGAAAGCTTTCTCCTAAACATTAAGCTTTGTCTTCATTGTGCACATATCCTTGAGGAATTTAGCGTAAGAGGGATTTTTCTTGATAGACTCAAGTAATGGGATGTTGATTCTCACTTGCTTCAAAATCTCATAAATTTCAGAATTCAACACTCATTCTTGCCCTTTACTAATCTTTGGGGAAAAAGGTGGCCTAGGTCATTTTCTTTCTCTTCTTCCTCACTCTCCTTTTCAACCCTAATACTTGCGCATCATTTTTCTTTCCTCATTTATCCCTTTATTTCTCATTCTCTTCTCTCTTACTCTCTTTCTCAACCTCACTACCCTTACATCCTAATTTATTACTAGACCTATCGACTCTAGGATCTATAGGTTTCTGGTTGACCTTCCTACTTCTCAAAGTGGTTACTACTTGCACTTGCCATGTGTTATGGTTCCCGAGGTTGACAACTCAGTCAAGTTTGCATAACCTTTCAAATTTGGGAATGTTTATGTAGGTAGTTTTCCACTATAAGTGGTACTCATAGCTTATGTCAAAGTTGAAAATTGCCCTCTAATCTCATCTAAGGCCTGAGTAACTTAGTTGTTGATACTCACTTGTTGTTGCATAAATTGGTTAAAAGTATCCTCAAGAGGCCTCTTTTGGGTTGGTTGAAATACAACAGAGTTTGGTTGTTGGTACTGAGGTGGTGGTGGAGGGATTTGTTGAACTTGTTGATCTTAGTTATCATTCCTCCATGAGAAACCAGGATGTTTCATCCACTCAGGTGGATATGCATTAGATGTCTGACGTTCCACTTTATAGTTAGTATTCCCACCGTATGCGCAAGGATTACCCCCTTGATTCCTACTGGGAAAAGGGCATTTTCTGACAGTTATTGATATAAGCCTAACCATATGCTATCTCTTTAAGCAATGGAATTTCAGGGCATGAATTAGCATCATGCCTCACTTGATCACAAGTAGCACAAATCACCTTAACAGTTTTTCCTTGCTTTTCAGTTCTAACGCATTTAGCTTTTTCTGTATTACAACTATCCTACCCCGAAGGTCATCGCTCTCACATAATTCTAACTACCCACTAGGTAATGGATTCCTATACTCTGAAAAAGCAAGAGGTCTAACCTCCAAATCATTGGAATCTTCAGCCAACAAATCAAAAAAAATCCATAACATCCACCACAGTCTTGTCGTATAAAGTACTATTTGACATGGTAGATACAAGTTGTTTGAGACTAGGAGTGAGAGATTTAAGGAAAATACTCACAAGTCTCCATGGTTCAAAACCATGGTGGGGACAAGCCAGCAGAAGGTCCTTAAATCTTTCCCAAGCTTGACAGAAGTGCTCATTTGATTTACTCAAAAAAGTGGTAATTTTTCACCTATAATGTTAAGTCTTTTGGGTTGGTAAGTATTTCTTAAAGAACTCAGTTTACATCTCACACCAAGTTCCAATGGAACGAGGGCAAAGGGAATTAAGTCAAAATTTAGCTTTATCCTTGAGAGAAAAAAAGGAAAGGTTGAAGATGAATAACTTCTTCATTTGTGTTTTGATCTAAACAAGTACCACTCACTTCCTCAAACTCTCTTATGTGAGTGTACAGATTCTTTAAGTCTAGGCCATGAAGGTAGGGAGGAGTTGGATGATTCTAGGCCTAAGTGAGATATTCCCCCCATTCAAAGGTCAGATTATACATGATAGTGTGGTCTACCTAACAGGGCTCAAATGGTCTCTAATCCTATTGAAAATAAGAAAATCCGGTGGATCATTTTCCCTGTGGACACTTCCTTCACCTCTCACATTCACCATGGAATCAAATGATGATGAAGTGGTGAGTGAAATGGTAGAAAGTGAGTCTAAGGATTCGAGAACGTATGATGGGCCTTCTAGTTCAGATTCAACTATAATTACCTTTCCCAATCTCAATTGCACACAATTCAAGACTCACTAACAATTGCTAATAAGAATAAAAAATTATAAATTAAAGAAAAAGATGGAGTCGTATCACCTGGAAGTTCAAATGTTACCATGTCGAAGATGATGGCAAGCACTAATAATGAAAAATTGAAAGCAAGACGTAACTTAAAACACTAATAATGAAAAATTGATTTTACTTTAAGAAGATTGCTCTTAATTGAACATACTTGGTTTCAACCTTCCCGTAATGGATTCAAAGAGATGGATTCAAATATATCTATAACTCAACCTAGCATCTACACATTTAGTGCTACGTCGGAGGATTTAACTTTGAAAACGTTTCATAAAATAATTGTCTAACTAGGGTTTTGAACTTTGATTCAAAGTCATCGAGACATTAAACCGAATACTCAGTGTGCACGAGCATCAACTCATAACCAAGGGCCGATTATAATATAGGTGATATGATTTCTAGGGTTAAACCTAGATTCCACAAATATTACAATTTAATAGAAAATATATTACATTTCAAAATCATAATATTTGAACCTATCATCTTCATCACCCTTACGTTCCAAGGTTAACAAACAGAAGCTTAGTGATTGCTCACAATCATTGTTGATCTTAACATCAGTTCACACTCTTCTTTTGAACATTTTATCAATTAAAATTCTCTTTTTATTATAATTTTAGTATTTATATTACTTTCGTGTGTTTTTTAGGAGTTTGGAAGGAAAACAAGTCAAGAAAAGCAAGTTTGGAGCTTAAATGTGCAAACCATGGCAAGTGTCCAGTGCAAGATCCGGATGGTATTCCGGTCATAACTTTTCCCTCGCAACTCCAATTGATCGGATTCTTTTTCGGTTGGAAAGAAAACTCAAAGAGCTACAACTTTTATGTTTTAGCTGAAGCCTGAATCTGCTGTATTCAAGGCCAAAATTGTAGCAGAATTTAGGAACGCTAGTGTAGAGGTGTCCGGACACCCTCAGGACCACAGAAGACAAAAATTGGAACATGGGGCTACTGCCATCCGGACACCCCATCTAGGTGTCTGGACACCTGGGATACCCGAGGTTCCACGATTTTGGTAATTTTTTTTAGGGTTTTGTGTAGGGCTATAAATACCCATTGAGCAGCTGCTTGGAGGAG
>QLOD02144703.1:0-16958 GCA_003260245.2 Sideroxylon spinosum | reverse complement strand
TAATATATTTCTGGAAAGTTTGTAATGAGATGAAGGCCCTAGAAAATATTTGCATCGTTGGGTGATGTAGATAGCATAGCGGAAAACTACTTGGAGACCTAGGGCCGTATTTATGCCCGCGCGGTTGATTATTCATAATTCGGCCATAACTTTTACTAGTAACTCTGTTTTTTTATTCTGATGTGTTTCCGGAAAGCATGCAATGAGACAAAGGCCATGGAAAGTGATAAAATCATTGGATGATACAGATAGCATAGCGTAAGACTACTTGGAAACACAGGGGCTTTGATAAGCCCGTGCGGTCGCTAAATTTTAAATTGTGCATAACTTTTGCTACGAAACTCCGTTTTGTCATCATAATATGTTTCTGGAATGCTTGTAATGAGACGAAGGCCTTGGGAAACTGTTACATCATTGGGTGATATAGATAGAAGAGCGTAAGACTACTTGGCCACCAAGGCGCGTCGTTGTGCCCCCGCAGTCGTTAAATTTTAAATCAGACATTACTTTTGCTACGTAACTATGTTTTATTGTTTTAGTACATTTTTGGAAAAATTTTAATAAGAAAAATGTTCTAAAAAATTATGACATCATTGGGTGATTTAGATAGCGTAGCGGAAGACTACTTAGAGACCTAAGGTCGTCGTTATGCCCACGTGATCGGTAATACTTAAATCGGCCATAACTATTGCTACGTTACTCCGTTTTTTTATGATGACATGTTTCCGGAAAGCTTGCGATGGGATAAACATCTTGCAAAATTATCACATCATTGGATGATACAGATAGCGTAGCGTAAGATTGCTTGGACACCTAGGGGCGTCGTTATTCCTGCAATGTCGTTAAATTTTAAAACGGACGTAACTTTAGCTGCATAATTCCATTTTCGTATTATAGCACATTTCTGTGAAGATTGTAATAAGACGAAGGCCCTAGAAAATTATTACATCATCGGGTGATGTAAACAGCATAGCGGAAGACTACTTGGAGACCTGGGGTCGTTGTCATGCCTGAGCGGTCGTTAAATATTAAATCGGCCATAACGTTTGCTACGTAACTCCGTTTTCTTCTTATAATATGCTTCTGGAATGCTTGTAATGAGACGAAGGCCCTGAAAAATTATAATAAAATTGGATGATACAGATAGCATAGCATAAGACTACTTGGACGCCAGGGGCATGGTTGTGCCCGCGTGGTCGTTAAATTTTAAATCGGACTTAACTTTTGCTACGTAACTCTGTTTTATTATTATAATATTTTTTCAAAAAATTTTAATAAGCCGAATGCCTGAAAAAGTATTACGGCATTGGGTGATGTAAATAGCATAGCGGAAGACTACATGGATACCTGGGGTTGTCGTTTTGTCCGCGCGGTCGATAAATCTTAAATCGACTGTAACTTCTGCTACGTAACTTCATTTTGTTATTATAATATGTTTCTGGAAGGCCCGTAATGAGATGAAGGCCCTAAAAATTTTTAAATCATTAGATGATACAGATAACATAGCGTAAGACTAAGTGGTGACCAATGTGCATCGTTGTGCCCGTGAGGTTGTGAAATTTTAAATCGGACTTAATTTTTGCTACGTAACTCTATATTCTTATCATACTATCAATGTTGTAATAAGACAAAGGCCCTGGAAAGTTATTATATCATTGGGTGATGTAAATAGTGCAGCGGAAGACTACTTGGAGACCTGGGGACGTCGTTATTCCCGCACAGCTGTTAAATCTTAAGTCGGCCATAACTTCAACTACGTAACTCTGATTTCTTGTTATAATATGTTTCTAGAAAGCTTGTAATGAGACGAAGGCCCTGGAAAATTATTACATCATCTGGTTATGTAGATAGCATAACGGAAGACGACTTGGAGATCTAAGGGGGTCGTTATGCCCGCGCGGTCGTTAAATTTTAAATCGAACATAACTTTTGCTACGTAACTCTGTTTTGTTATTATAACATGTTTCTGCAAAGCTTGTAATATGGCGAAGGCCTTGGAAAATCAATACATCATTAGGGAATGTAAACAGCATAATGGAAGACTACCTTGAGACCCAAGGGCATTATTATGTCCACGCGGCTAATAAATATTAAATCGGCGATAAAATTTGATACGTAACTCCGTTTTCTTTTTATAACATGTTTCCAGAAAGCTTGCAATGAGACGAAGGGCTTGGGAAATTATTATGTCATTGGGAGAAGCTGGCATAGTGGAAGACTACTTGGAGACCTAGGGTCGTCGTTATGCCCCCGCTTTCGGTAATTCATGAATTGGCCATAACTTTTGCTATGTTACTCCGTTTTCTTATAATGATATGTTTCCAGAAAGAATGTGATGGGACAAAGGCCCTTGCAAAATTATCACATCATTGGATGATAAAGATAGCATAGCGTAAGATAACTTGCACACCTGGGATCGTCGTTAAATCTTAAATCGGCCATAACTTTTGCTACGTAACTCCATTTTATTGTTATAATATATTTCTGGAAAGTTTGTAATGAGATGAAGGCCTTAGAAAATATTTGCATCGTTGGGTGATGTAGATAGCATAGCGGAAAACTACTTGGAGACCTAGGGTCATATTTATTCCCGCGCGATCGATTATTCATAATTCGGCCATAACTTTTACTACGTAACTCTGTTTTTTTATTCTGATGTGTTTCCGGAAAGCATGCAATGAGACAAAGGCCATGGAAAGTGATACAATCATTGGATGATATAGATAGCATAGCGTAAGACCACTTGGAGACACAGGGGCGTTGATATGCCCGCGCGGTCGCTAAATTTTAAATTGTGCATAACTTTTGCTACGAAACTCCGTTTGGTCATCATAATATGTTTCTAGAATGCTTGTAATGAGATGAAGGCCTTGGGAAACTGTTACATCATTGGGTCATGTAGATGAAAGAGCGTAAGACTACTTGGCCACCAAGGCACGTTGTTGTGCCCCCGCAGTCGTTAAATTTTAAATCGGACATAACTTTTGCTACGTAACTATGTTTTACTGTTTTAGTACATTTTAGGAAAAATTTTAATAAGACAAATGCTTAGAAAAATTATGACATCATTGGGTGAATTAGATAGCATAGCGGAAGACTACTTGGAGACCTAAGGTCGTCGTTATGCCCACGTGGTCGGTAATTCTTAAATCGGCCATAACTTTTGCTACGTTACTCTGTTTTTTTATGATGACATGTTTTTGGAAAGCTTGCGATGGAATAAACGCCCTGCAAAATTATCACATCATTGGATGATACTGATAGCGTAGCGTAAGATTGCTTGGACACCTAGGGGCGTCGTTATTCCTGCGCTGTCGTTAAATTTTAAATCGGACGTAACTTTAGCTACGTAATTTCGTTTTTTATTACAGTACGTTTCTATGAAGATTGTAATAAGACGAAGGCCCTGGCAAATTATTACATCATCGGGTGATGTAAATAGCATAGCGACAGACTACTTGGAGACAAGGGGTCGACGTTATGCACGCACGGTCGTTAAAATATTAAATCGTCCATAACGTTTTCTACGTAACTCCGTTTTCTTATTATAGTATGTTTTTAGATAGCTTGTAATGAGACGGAAGCCCTAAAAAATTATTACATCATTGGGCAACGTAAATAGCATAGCAGAAGAGTACTTGGTGACCTAGGGTCGTCACTACGCCCGTGCGGTCGTTAAATCTTAAATCAGACATAACGTTTGCTATGTAACCCCGTTTTCTAACTATAATTTTTTTCTGGAAGGCCTATAGTAAGACAATGGCTCGGGAAAATTATTACGTCATTGGGTGACGTAAATAGCATAGGGGAAGACTACTTGGAGACCAGGGGTCGTCATTATGCCTGGGCGGTCGTTAAATATTAAATCGGCCATAACATTTGTTACATAACTCTGTTTTCTTATCATAATATGTTTCTGCAAAGCTTGTACTAAGACACAACTTTCGCTACGTAACTCCATTTTCTTGTTATAATACGATTCTGAAAATCCTGTAATGAGACGGAGGCCCTGGAAAATTATTATATCACTGGATGATATAGATAGCATAGCGTAAGACTAAGTGGAGACCTAAGGGCGTCTTTAGGTCTGCACGATCGTTAAATTTTAAATCGGACATAACTTTTGCTACCGTTTTCTTATTCTAATACGTTTTTGGGAAGCTTGTGATAAGACTAAAGCCTTGGAAAATTCTTACATGATTGGGGGATGTAAACACCATAGTAGAAGACTGCTTGAAGACCTGGGGTCGTCGTCATGCCCGAGCGGTCGTTAAATATTAAATCGGCCATAAAGTTTGCTACGTAACTCTGCTTTGTTCCTATAATATGTTTCTGGAATGCTTGTAATGAGACGAAGGCCCTGGAAAATTATCACAACATTGGATGATACAGATAGCGTAGCATAAGACTACTTGGATGCCAGGGGCATCGTTGTGCCCGCGTGGTCGTTAAATTTTAAATCGGACTTAATTTTTACTACGTAACTCCATTTTATTATTATAATATTTTTTCAAAAAATTGTAATAAGTCGAATGCCTGAAAAAGTATTACAGCATTGGGTGAGGTAGATAGCATAGCGGAAGACTACATGGATACCTGGGGTCGTCGTTTTGTCCGCGCGGTCATTAAATCTTAAATCGACCGTAAGTTTTGCTACGTAACTTCATTTTGTTATTATAATATGTTTCTGGAAGGCCTGTAATGAGATGAAGGCCCAAAAAAGTTTTTCATCGTTAGATGATACAGATAACATAGCGTAAGACTAAGTGTTGACCAAGGGGCATCGTTATACCCGTGTGGTTGTGAAATTTTAAATCGGACTTAACTTTTGCTACGTAGCTCTCTATTTTCTTATCATACTATAATGTTTCTGGAAATGTTGTAATAAGACAAAGGCCCTGGAAAGTTATTATATCATAGGGTGATGCAAATAGCGTAGCGGAAGACTACTTGGAGACCTGGGGACGTTATTATTCCCGCACAGCTGTTAAATCTTAAATCGGCCATAACTTCAGCTACGTAACTCTGATTTCTTGTTATAATATGTTTCTAGAAAGCTTGTAAAGAGACGAAGGCCCTGGAAAATTATTACAGCATCTGGTTATGTAGATAGCATAACGGAAGACTACTTGGAGATCTAAGGGCGTCGTTATGCCCGCGCGGTCGTTAAATTTCAAATCGGACATAACTTTTGCTACGCAACTCCGTTCTATTATTATAATATGTTTCTGCAAAGCTTGTAATAAGACGAAGGCCCTGGAAAATCAATACATCATTACGGAATGTAAACAGCATAGTGGAAGACTACCTTGAGACCCAGGGGCATCGTTATGTCCACACGGTTAATAAATATTAAATCGGCGATAAAATTTGATACGTAACTCCGTTTTCTTTTTATAACGTGTTTCCAGAAAGCTTGCAATGAGACGAAGGGCTTGGGAAATTATTATGTCATTGGGAGAAGCTAGCATAGTGGAAGACTACTTTGAGACCTCGGGTCGTCGTTATGCCCGCGCTGTCGGAAATTCTTAAATCGGCCATAACTTTTGCTACGTTGCTCCGTCTTCTTATAATGATATGTTTCCAGAAAGAATGTGATGGGACGAAGGCCCTTGCAAAATTATCACATCATTGGATGATATAGATAGCATAGCGTAAGATAACTTGCACACCCAGGGTCGTCGTTATGTCCTCGCCGTCGTTAAATCTTAAATCAGACATAAATTTTGCTACGTAACTCCATTTTATTGTTATAATATATTTCTGGAAAGTTTGTAATGAGATGAAGGCCCTAGAAAATATTTTCATCGTTGGGTAATGTAGATAGCGTAGCGGAAAACTACTTGGAGACCTAGGGTCGTATTTATGCCTGCGTGGGTTCATAATTCGGCCATAACTTTTGCTACGTAACTCTATTTTTTTTATTCTGATGTGTTTCCGGAAGGCATGCAATGAGATCAAGGCCATGGAAAGTGATAAAATCATTGGATGATACAGATAGCATAGTGTAAGACTACTTAGAGACACAGGGGCATCGATATGCCCGCGCAGTCGCTAAATTTTAAATTGTGCATAACTTTTTCTACGTAATTCCGTTTTGTCATCATAATACGTTTCTGGAATGCTTGTAATGAGATGAAGGCCTTGGGAAACTGTTACATCATTGGGTGATGTAGATAGAAGAGCGTAAAACTACGTGGCCACCAAGGCGCCTCGTTGTGCCCCCGTAGTCATTAAATTTTAAATCGGACATAACTTTTGCTACGTAACTATGTTTTATTATTTTAGTACATTTTTGGAAAAATTTCAATAAGACAAATGCTCTGAAAAATTATGACATCATTGGGTGATTTAGATAGCGTAGCGGAAGATAACTTGGTGACCTAGGGTCGTCGTTATGCCCACGCGGTCGGCAATTCTTAAATCGGTCATAACTTGTGCCACGTTACTCTGTTTTTTTATGATGACATGTTTCCGGAAAGCTTGCGATGGGATAAACACCCTGTAAAATTATCACATCATTCGATGATACAGATAGCGTAGCGTAAGATTGCTTGGACACCTAGGAGAGTCGTTATTCCTGCGCTGTCGTTAAATTTTAAATCGGACGTAACTTTAGCTGCGTAATTTCGTTTTCTTATTATGGTACATTGCTGTGAAGAATTTAATTTGACGAAGGCCCTGGAAAATTATTACATCATCGGGTGATGTAAACAGCATAGCGGAAGACTACTTGGAGACCTGGGGTCGACGTTATGCACGCACGGTCGTTAAAATCTTTAATCGCCCATAACTTTTTCTACCGTAACTCCATTTTCTTATTATAGTATGTTTCTAGATAGCTTATAATAAGACGGAAGCCCTGAAAAATTATTACAACAGTAGACAACGTAAATAGTATAGCAGAATACTACTTGGTGACCTAGGGTGGTCGTTACGCCCGTGCGGTCGTTAAATCTTAAATCGGACATAACTTTTGGTAAGTAACTCCGTTTTCTAATTATAATTTTTTTCTGGAAGGCTTGTAGTAAGACAATGGCTTGGGAAAATTATTACGTCATTGGGTGATGTAAATAGCATAGCGGAAGACTACTTGGAGACCTGGGGTCGTCATTATGCCCGAGCGGTCGTTAAATATTAAATCGGCCATAAGTTTTGCTACATAACTCTGTTTTCTTATTATAATATGTTTCGGCAAAGCTTGTACTAAGACAAAGGCCCTAGAAACTTATTACATCATTGGGTAATTTGAACGGCATAGCGGAAGACTACTTGGAGGTCTAGGGTCGTCGTTACACCCGTGCAGCCGTTGAAACTTAAATCAGACATAACTTTCGCTACGTAACTCCATTTTCTTGTTATAATACGATTCTGAAAATCCTATAATGAGACGGAGGCCCTGGAAAATTATTACATCACTGGATGATACCAATAGCATAGCGTAAGACTAAGTGGAGACCCAAGGACGTCTTTAGGTCCGCACGGTCGTTAAATTTTAAATCGGACATAACTTTTGCTACCGTTTTCTTATTCTAATACGTTTCTGGGAAGCTTGTGATAAGACTAAAGCCTTGGAAAATTCTTACATGATTGGGGGATGTAAACACCATAGTAGAAGACTGCTTGGAGACCTGGGGTCTTCGTCATGCCCGAGCAATCGTTAAATATTAAATCGGCCATAACGTTTGCTACGTAACTCCATTTTGTTCTTATAATATATTTCTGGAAGGCTTGTAATGAGACGAAGGCCCTGGAAAATTATCGCAACATTGGATGATACAGATAGCGTAGCATAAGACTACTTAGACACTAGGGGCATCGTTGTGCCAGCGTCGTCGTTAAATTTTTAAATCGGACTTAATTTTTACTACGTAACTCCATTTTATTATTATAATATTTTTTCAAAAAATTGTAATAAGTCGAATGCCTGAAAAAGTATTACAGCATTGGGTGAGGTAGATAGCATAGCGGAAGACTACATGGATACCTGGGGTCGTCGTTTTGTCCGCGCGGTCATTAAATCTTAAATCGACCGTAAGTTTTGCTACGTAACTTCATTTTGTTATTATAATATGTTTCTGGAAGGCCTGTAATGAGATGAAGGCCCAAAAAAGTTTTTCATCATTGGATGATACGGATAACATAGCGTCAGACTAAATGGTGACCAAAGGGCGTCGTTATGCCCGTGCGGTTGTGAAATTTTAAATCGGACTTAACTTTTGCAACGTAACTCTTTTTTCTCATCATACTATAATTTTCTGGAAATATTGTAATAAGACAAAGGCCGTGGAAAGTTAATATATCATTGGGTGATGTAAATAGCATGGCGGATGACTACTTGGTGACCTGGGGACGTCGTTATTCCCGCACAGCTGTTAAATCTTAAATCGACCATAACTTCAGCTACGTAACTCTGATTTCTTGTTATAATATGTTTCTAGAAAGCTTGTAATGAGACGAAGGCCCTGGAAAATTATTACATCATCTTCTTATGTAGATAGCATAACGGAAGACTACTTGGAGATCTAAGGGCATCGTTATGTCCACGCGGTTAATAAATATTAAATCAGCGATAAAATTTGATACGTAACTCCATTTTCTTTTTATAACACGTTTCCAGAAAGCTTGTAATGAGACGAAGGGCTTGGGAAATTATTATGTCATTGGGAGAAGCTAGCATAGTGGAAGACTACTTTGAGACCTCGGGTCGTCGTTATGCCCGCGCTGTCGGTCATTCTTAAATCGGCCATAACTTTTTCTACGTTGCTCCGTCTTCTTATAATGATATGTTTCCAGAAAGAATGTGATGGGACAAAGGCCCTTGCAAAATTATCACATCATTGGATGATGCAGATAGCATAGCGTAAGATAACTTGCACATCCGGGGTCATCGTTATGTCCTCGTGGTCGTTAAATCTTAAATCGGACATAACTTTTGCTACGTAGCTCCATTTTATTGTTATAATATATTTCTGGAAAGTTTGTAATGAGATGAAGGCCCTAGAAAATATTTGCATCATTGGGTGATGTAGATAGCGTAGCGAAAAACTACTTGGAGACCTAGGGTCGTATTTATGCCCGCACGGTCGATAATTCATAATTCGGCCATAACTTTGGCTACATAACTCTATTTTTTTTATTCTGATGTGTTTCCGAAAAGCATGCAACGAGAGGAAGGCCATGGAAAGTGATAAAATCATTGGATGATACAGATAGCATAGCGCAAGACTGCTTAGAGACGCAGGGGCATCGATATGCCCGCGCAGTCGCTAAATTTTAAATTGTGCATAACTTTTGCTACGTAACTCCGTTTTGTAATCATAATATTTTTCTGGAATGCTTGTAATGAGATGAAGGCCTTGGGAAACTGTTACATCATTGGGTGATGTAGATAGAAGAGCGTAAAACTACGTGGCCACCAAGGCACGTCGTTGTGCCCCCGTAGTCGTTAAATTTTAAATCAGACATAACTTTTGCTACGTAACTATGTTTTATTGTTTTAGTACATTTTTGGAAAAATTTCAATAAGACAAATGCTCTGAAAAATTATGACATCATTGGGTGATTTAGATAGCGTAGCAGAAGACTACTTGGAGACCTAAGGTCGTCGTTATGCCCACGCAGTCGGCAATTCTTAAATCAGTCATAACTTGTGCCACGTTACTCCGTTTTTTTATGATGACATGTTTACGGAAAGCTTGCGATGGGATAAACACCTGCAAAATTATCACATCATTCGATGATACAGATAGCGTAGCGTAAGATTGCTTGGACACCTAGGAGCGTCGTTATTCCTGCGCTGTCGTTAAATTTTAAATCGGACGTAACTTTAGCTGCGTAATTTCGTTTTCTTATTATGGTACATTGCTGTGAAGAATTTAATTTGACGAAGGCCCTGGAAAATTATTACATCATCGGGTGATGTAAACAGCATAGCGGAAGACTACTTAGAGACCTGGGGTCGACGTTACGCACGCACGGTTGTTAAAATCTTAAATCGTCCATAACTTTTTCTACCTAACTCCGTTTTCTTATTATGGTATGTTTCTGGATAGCTTGTAATGAGACGGAAGCCCTGAAGAATTATTACATCATTAGATAACGTAAGTAGCATAGCAGAATACTACTTGGTGACCTAGGGTCGTCGTTACGCCCGTGCGGTCGTTAAATCTTAAATCAGACATAATGTTTGCGACGTAACTTCGTTTTCTTCTTACAATATGTTTCTGGAATGCTTGTAGTGAGAAAAAGGTCCTGGAAAATTATCACAACATTGGATGATGCAGATAGCATAGCATAAGACTACTTGGACGCCAGGGGCATCGTTATGCCCGCGTGGTCGTTAAATTTTAAATCGGACTTAACTTTTGCTACGTAGCTCTGTTTTATTATTGTAATATTTTTTAAAAAAATTGTAATAAGTCGTATGCCTGAAAAAGTATTACAGCATTGGGTGATGTAAATAGCATAACGGAAGACTACATGGATAGCTGGGGTCGTCGTTTTGTCCGCGTGGTCGTTAAATCTTAAATCGACCGTAACTTTTGCTACGTAACTTCATTTTGATATTATAATATGTTTCTGGAAGGCCCGTAATGCGACGAAGGCCTAAAATTTTTTGACATCATTGGATGATACAGATAACATAGCGTAAGACAAAATGGTAACCAAGGGGCGTCGTTATGCCCGTGCGGCTGTGAAATTTTAAATCGGACTTAACTTTTGCGACGTAACTCTATTTTCTTATCATACTATAATGTTTCTAGAAATTTTGTAATAAGACAAAGGCCGTGGAAAGTTATTATATCATTGGGTGATGTAAATAGCGTAGCGGAAGACTACTTTGTGACCTGGGGACGTCGTTATTCCCGCACAGCTGTTAAATCTTAGATCGGCTATAAGTTCAGCTACGTAACTCTGACTTCTTGTTATAATATGTTTCTAGAAAGCTTGTAATGAGACGAAGGCCCTAGAAAGCTTGCAATGAGACGAAGGCCCTGGAAAATTATTACATCATCTGCTTATGTTGATAGCATAACGGAAGACTTCTTGGAGATCTTAGGGCGTCGTTAAACTCGCGCGGTCGTTAAATTTTAAATCGGACATAACTTTTGCTACGTAACTCTGTTTTGTTATTATAACATGTTTCTGCATGGCATGTAATAAGACGAAGGCCCTGGGAAATCAATACATCATTCGAGAATGTAAACAGCATAGTGGAAGACTACCTTAAGGCCCAGGGGCATCGTTATGTCCATGCGGTTAATAAATATTAAATCGGCGATAGTATTTGATACGTAACTCCGTTTTTCTTTTTATAACACGTTTCCCGAAAGCTTGCAACGAGGCGAAGGGCTTGGGAAATTATTATGTCATTGGGAGAAGCTAGCATAGCGGAAGACTACTTGGAGACCTAGGGTCGTCGTTATGCCCGCGCTGTCGATAATTCTTAAATCGGACATAACTTTTGCTACGTTACTCTGCTTTCTTATACTGGTATGTTTCCAGAAAGAATATGATGGGACGAAGGTCCTTGCAAAATGATCACATCATTGGATGATACAGATAGCATAGCGTAGGATAACTTGCACACCCGGGGTCGTCGTTATGTCCTCGCGATCATTAAATCTTAAATCGAACATAACTTTTATGGTGTAACTCCATTTTATTGTTATAATATATTTCTAGAATGTTTGTAATGACATGAAGGCCCTAGAAAATATTTGCATCGTTGGGTGATGTAGGTAGCATAGCGGAAAACTACTTGGAGACTTAGGGTCGTATTTATGCCCACGCAATCGATAATTCATAATTCGGCCATAACTTTTGCTACGTAACTCTGTTTTTTTTTATTCTGATGTGTTTCCGGAAAGCATGCAATGAGACGAAGGCCATGGAAAGTGATAAAATCATTGGATGATACAGATAGCATAGCGTAAGACTACATAGAGACATAGGGTGGTCGATATACCCGCGCGGTCGCTAAATTTTAAATTGTGCATAACTTTTGCTACGTAACTCCGTTTTGCCATCATAAAATGTTTCTGGAATGCTTGTGATGAGATGAAGGCCTTGGGAAACTGTTACATCATTGGGTGATGTAGATAGAAGAGCGTAAAACTACTTAGCCACCAAGGCGCATCGTTGTGCCCCCGCAGTCGTTAAATTTTAAATCGGACATAACTTTTGATACGTAACTATGTTTTATTGTTTTAGTACATTTTTTGGAAAAATTTTAATAAGACAAATGTTCTGAAAAATTATGACATCATTGGGTGATTTGGATAGCATAGCGGAAGACTACTTAGAGACCTAAGGTCGTCGTTATGCCCACGCGGACGGCAATTCTTAAATCGGTCATAACTTTTGCCACGTTACTCTGTTTTTTTATGATGACATATTTCCGGAAAGCTTGCGATGGGATAAATGCCCTGTAAAATTATCACATCATTGGATGATACAGATAGCGTAGCGTAAGATTGCTTGGACACCTAGGAGCGTCGTTACTCCTGCGCTGTCGTTAAATTTTAAATCGGATGTACCTTTAGCTGCGTAATTCCGTTTTCTTATTATGGTACATTTATGTGAAGAATGTAATAAGACGAAGGCCCTGGAAAATTATTACATCATCGGGTGATGTAAACAGCATAGCGGAAGACTACTTGGAGACCTGGGGTCGATGTTATGCACGCACGGTCGTTAAAATCTTAAATCGTCCATAACTTTTTCTACGTAACTCCGTTTTCTTATTCTAGTATGTTTCTGGATAGCTTGTAATGAGACGGAAGCCCTGAAAAATTATTACATCATTGGGCAACGTAAATAGCATAGCAGAAGACTACTTGGTGACCTAGGGTCGTCGTTACACCCGTGCGGTCGTTAAATCTTAAATCGGACATAACTTTTTCTACGTAACTCCGTTTTCTAATTATAATTTTTTTCTGGAAGGCTTGTAGTAAGACAATGGCTTGGGAAAATTATTACGTCATTGGGTGATGTAAATAGCATAGCGGAAGACTACTTGGTGACCTGGGGTGGTCATTATGCCCGAGCGGTCGTTAAATATTAAATCGGCCTTAACTTTTGCTACATAACTCTATTTTCTTATTATAATGTGTTTTGACAAAGCCTGTACTAAGACAAAGGCCCTAGAAACTGATTACATCATTGGGTAATTTTAACAGCATAGCGGAAGACTACTTGGAGGTCTAGGGTAGTCGTTACACCCGTGCAGCCGTTAAAACTTAAATCAGACATAACTTTTGCTACGTAACTCCATTTTCTTATTATAATACGATTCTGAAAATCCTGTAATGTGACGGAGGCCCTGGAAAATTATTACATCACTGGATGATACAGATAGCATAGCGTAAGACTAAGGGGAGACCCAAGGGCGTCTTTAGGTCCGCACGGTCGTTAAATTTTAAATCGGACATAAGTTTTGCTACTGTTTCTTATTCTAATATGTTTCTGGGAAGCTTGTGATAAGCCTAAAGCCTTGGAAAATTCTTACATGATTGGGGGATGTAAACACCATAGCGGAAGACGACTTGGAGACCTGGGGTCGTCGTCATGCCCGAGCGGTCGTTAAATATTAAATCAGCCATAACGTTTGCTACGTAACTTCGTTTTGTTCTTATAATATGTTTCTAGAATGCTTGTAATGAGATGAAGACCCTAGAAAATTATCACAACATAGGATGATACAGATAGCATAGCATAAGACTACTTGGACGCCAGGGGCATCGTTGTGCCCGCGTGGTTATTAAATTTTAAATCGAACTTGACTTTTACTATGTAACTCCATTTTATTATTATAATATTTTTTCAAAAAATTGTAATAAGTCGAATGCCTAAAAAAGTATTACAGCATTGGGTGAGGTAAATAGCATAGCGGAAGACTACATGGATACCTGGGGTCGTCGTTTTGTCCGCGCGGTCATTAAATCTTAAATCGACCGTAAGTTTTGCTATGTAACTTCATTTTGTCATTATAATATGTTTCTGGAAGGCCGGTAATGAGACGAATGCCCAAAATTTTTTTTCATCATTGGATGATACAGATAACATAGCGTAAGACTAAGTGGTAACTAAGGGGCGTTGTTATGTCCGTGCGGATGTTAAATTTTAAATCGGACTTAACTTTTGCTACGTAACTCTATTTTCTTATCATATTATAATGTTCCTGGAGTTTTTGTAATAAGATAAAGGCCTTGGAAAGTTATTATATCATTGGGTGATGTAAATAGCGTAGCGGAAGACTACTTGGCGACCTGGGGACGTCGTTATTCCCGCACAGCTGTTAAATCTTAGATCGGCCATAAGTTCAGCTACGTAACTCTGATTTCTTGTTGTAATATGTTTCTAGAAAGCTTGTAATGAGACGAAGGCCCTGGAAAATTATTACATCATCTGCTTATGTAGATAGCATAACGGAAGACTACTTGGAGATCTTCGGGCGTCGTTAAGCTCGCGCGGTCGTTAAATTTTAAATCGGACATAACTTTTGCTACGTAACTCCGTTTTGTTATTATAACATGTTTCTGCAAAGCTTGTAACAAGACGATGGCCCTGGAAAATCAATACGTCATTCGGGAATGTAAACAGCATAGTGGAAGACTACCCTGAGACCCAGGGGCATCGTTATGTCCATGCGGTTAATAAATATTAAATCGGCGATAGTATTTGATGCGTAACTCCGTTTTCTTTTTATAACACATTTCTAGAAAGCTTGCAATGAGAAGAAGGGCTTGGGAAATTATTATGTCATTGGGAGAAGCTAGCATAGCGGAAGACTACTTGGAGACCTAGGGTCGTCGTTATGCCCGCGCTGTCGATAATTCTTGAATCGGACATAACTTTTGCTACATTACTCCGTTTTCTTATACTGATATGTTTCCAGAAAGAATGTGATGGGACGAAAGCCCTTGCAAAATGATCACATCATTGGATGATACAGGTAGCATAGCGTAAGATAACTTGCACACCCGGGGTCGTCGTTATGTCCTCGCGATCGTTAAATCTTAAATCAGACATAACTTTTACGGCGTAACTCGATTTTATTGTTATAATATATTTCTGGAAAGTTTGTAACGACATGAGGGCCCTAGAAAATATTTGCATCATTGGGTGATGTAGGTACCATAGCGGAAAACTACTTGGAGACTTAGGGTCGTATTTATGCCCACGCAATCGATAATTCATAATTCGGCCATAACTTTTGCTACGTAACTCTGTTTTTTTTTATTCTGATGTGTTTCCGGAAAGCATGCAATGAGACGAAGGCCATGGAAAGTGATAAAATCATTGGATGATACAGATAGCATAGCGTAAGACTACATAGAGACATAGGGTGGTCGATATACCCGCGCGGTCGCTAAATTTTAAATTGTGCATAACTTTTGCTACGTAACTCCGTTTTGCCATCATAAAATGTTTCTGGAATGCTTGTGATGAGATGAAGGCCTTGGGAAACTATTACATCATTGGGTGATGTAGATAGAAGAGCGTAAAACTACTTGGCCACCAAGGCACGTCGTTGTGCCCCCGCAGTCGTTAAATTTTAAATCGGACATAACTTTTGCTACGTAACTATGTTTTATTGTTTTAGTACATTTTTGGAAAAATTCTAATAAGACAAATGCTCTGAAAAATTATGACATCATTGGGTGATTTGGATAGAATAGCGGAAGACTACTTGGAGACCTAAGGTCGTCGTTATGCCTACGCGGACGGTAATTCTTAAATCGGTCATAACTTTTGCCACGTTACTCTGTTTTTTTATGGTGACATGTTTCCGGAAAGCTTGTGATGGGATAAATGCCCTGTAAAATTATCACACCATCGGATGATACAGATAGCGTAGCATAAGATTGCTTGGACACCTAGGAGCGTTGTTACTCCTGCGCTGTCGTTAAATTTTAAATCGGACGTAACTTTAGCTGCGTAATTCCGTTTTCTTATTATGGTACGTTTATGTGAAGAATGTAATAAGACGAAGGCCCTGGAAAATTATTACATCATCGGGTGATGTAAACAGCATAGCGGAAGACTACTTGGAGACCTGGGGTCGAGGTTATGCACACACTGTCGTTAAAATCTTAAATCGTCCATAACTTTTTCTACATAACTCCGTTTTCTTATTCTAGTATGTTTCTGGATAGCTTGTAATGAGACGGAAGCCCTGGAAAATTATTACATCATTGGGCAACGTAAATAGCATAGCAGAAGACTACTTGGTGACCTAGGGTCGTCGTCACACCCGTGCGGTCGTTAAATCTTAAATCGGATATAACTTTTGCTACGTAACTCCGTTTTCTAATTATAATTTTTTTCTGGAAGGCTTGTAGTAAGACAATGGCTTGGGAAAGTTATTACGTCATTGGGTGATGTAAATAGCATAGCGGAAGACTCCTTGGTGACCTGGGGTCGTCATTATGCCTGAGTGGTCGTTAAATATTAAATCGGCCATAACTTTTGCTACATAACTCTGTTTTCTTATTATAATATGTTTCGGTAAAGCTTGTACTAAGACAAAGGCCCTAGAAACTGATTACATCATTGGGTAATTTTAACAGCATGCCGGAAGACTACTTGGAGGTCTAGGGTCGTCGTTACACCCGTGCAGCCATTAAAACTTAAATCAGACATAACTTTCGCTACGTAACTCCATTTTCTTATTATAATACGATTCTAAAAATCAAGTAATGAGACGGAGGCCCTGGAAAATTATTACATCACTGGATGATACAGATAGCATAGCGTAAGACTAAGGGGAGACCTAAGGGCGTCTTTAGGCCTGCACGGTCGTTAAATTTTAAATCGGACATAACTTTTGTTACTGTTTCTTATTCTAATACGTTTCTGGGAAGCTTGTGATAAGCCCAAAGCCTTGGAAAATTCTTACATGATTTGGGGATGTAACCACCATAGCGGAAGACTACTTGGAGACCTGGGGT
>QLOD02144698.1:0-16960 GCA_003260245.2 Sideroxylon spinosum | reverse complement strand
TGCCTACGAGACTTTGGGCAACTTCAGCATAGAGGCAGAGTGCCCCAAGCTGATTGGATGGGCCAAGAGGTGTATGGAGAGGGAGACTGTGTCCAAGTCTCTCCCTGACCCGCAAAGGGTTTATGGCTTTGTCTTGGAGATGAAGAAAAGATATGGATTAGAGTAATTAGGAAGATTTGGAGGTTCTGCCACATTGGGTTTTGCTTTTGCTAGGGACTGGTAAATGTTTTTTTTTTTTTTTAAATAGAAATAAGAGTGAGACTACGTTCACCGCTCCTACATTCCGCACTCAGTCATTGTTGTTTACGTGGCAGTTGAGGCGGGTTCCACTGTTACGTAAGCAGCAGTGGTCGAGTACGGAACGCGAGAGTGGTGAGAGCAGACTTTCCGTAAAAATAAAGGTGTAATAAGAATAAAGCCTTTACTTTTCTCCATTGTTTGGAAGACATTTTGGTTTGTAAAATCAAATGAAAAGAATAAGTTGTTATTTAATATAGCTTATTTAGGTTTATCTATTTGGTGTATATGCTTTTGTTATTTATTATATGGAGTTTGATAACTCTGATTTGTTTAATGTAGATATACAAAAATGAATTGAAAAATAAGATGAAATAAATTTATCTTATTTTACAAACAAAAAAATTATTATATGGGAATGATTATCTCATTTTATAATCTTATTTTTTTTCTTTATCACATAACAATATTAAACATTGTTGAACGTCGATCAAATTGGTTAAGAGTAGATTCAGAGTAATCTTTTACTCTTTTCTTCCTTTTTTTTTTTTTTTTTTAAATGATCCTCTTTTTTTAAACTATGGTTATTCAATAGCTAATCTGATCCATTAATTCTGAGAATAGTAGCGTAAGATAGAATAGTTAAGATGTAGTCATCTGTCAAAATATTCATGCAATTATTCTCATAATGCATACAAACAAAATTGTTAAGCTCCCAAATGGATACAATTTATGATAATGGTTAAGAGAAAAAAATGAATGAAATAATTAAGGGAACTCTCTATATCTATACAATATGAATCTATAAAATACAATAAAATAACAATCTTATTTAAAATAAAAGACAAACTCTATTTTTAGATGTCCATTCAAACTTAACACCAACATTCTTCCTAAATTGTGATATAACAAAGATTATTTGAATTTAGAGATTAAGAACTGCATTGAAGTAGTTGAGGGCAAAGTCAAATAAAAGTACACCCCTTTATGCAAAGATGTAGGTTGCACATCAAAGATCGTGAACTTAGTTTTAGTTAGACACTCGAAGGTTACGAATCTTGTTTTAGTTATACATCGAAAGGTCATGAATGTAACTTTGGTTATATGTTGAAACATCACGAATCTATAAAGATCACGAAGGTGCATTAAATGGTCGAAAGATGTAAAGCCAGAAGTGTAAGAAAGTGTGTGCAGGTCTCTAATAGAGTTGTTGGAGTCTTTAATAGAGAAACTAAAGCATCAAAAAGCATCCAAAAGAGAGACTTAAAATTTAAAACTTCCGAGAAAACTAGACAAGGCATAAGTAAAAGTAATACGAAGTTGGGTAAAGCCACAGCGAAGGCAACATTGACGTCGAGAGAGGCACAACCAAAGATGTGGTTATTGTATGTTTAATCTACCCAAAATAAAAACCTTGAGCTTTGGTAACATGTTAAGAGAAAATAATAAATGAAGAAGTTAAGGAAATTCTATATATCTTCATGATATAAATATGTGAAATAAATAAAATAGCAATCCTATTTATAGGATTATAAAGCAGAAGTAGAACAAAAGACAAATTCTACTTTTAGATGTCTATTGAAATTCTATTACTAATTATATAATATGTATCAGAATTATAGATACATTAAGAAGTCATCTAACTTTTGATTTTCATTCATTCTTAGTGCCTTGAACTTTGGTGTAAGGCTTTGGAACTGAAATATCTTCACAAGTTGATTTCCTTTATGGCTCCACTCTTGAGGATTTTCTAGGCATAATTATATTTTTACAAATCTACATTCTTTAGAATTCAAGGGCACAAACGATAAAGATCAAACTGCTGGTTTTGAAATTTCATTCCGACTTCTTTGGGTCCATTTCAGTCCATTGGCTTAGAGGATTGGGAACATTAACATCGGACGAGACCATCGTTACTTAATTCCAAGTCATAAATTGTAATTTCTCAAGTAAGATGAATGATCATTTGTGCCTTCCAAAAAACGTAATTGGGGCCAATGAACCAACGTGGTCACATACTAGTAACTCATTCTCTTTTGAATACACCTATTATAATAAACATTTTCACCTACACATGATGAACAACCACACTCTTTCAATACTAGATTACAAAGAGCTAGAATAAGCCTTCGATCCCTCACACAAAATAGTTGAATGAAACTCTTTCTTAACTAATATATGAGACAATTTATGAACCTTGAATCAAAACTCTCTCGAATATCGATTCTCTCTATGTTACTCTTTAAAAATAAACAACTAGAAAAGGTAGTATTGTTGTAGGTGGTGCTCATCCTCGACCGCCAGGAGGCAGTCGAAAATAAGCCATTGCCGATCGCTTTGGAGACGCGGACGACCGCTGTAAAGCGATCGAATATTCATCATCGTCGACCTCCCAAAGGCAGCCGAAAAACCCATTCACCAACAGTCTTGGAGAGGCGGGTGACCGTCGTGAAGTGGTCGACTAAAGGGCCCCAATTCCCACCAAAAATCCTCTTTTTCTTCCGCTTACCAGCATTTCCTCACGGCTCTCTCTCTCTTCACAGCTGTCTTCGGTTTCCTATTTTCGGCTATCATAGCTCCTCGCTCCAACCTCCGATCGTTGGGCTGCCATCCACAGCTGTGGCCCAGGTTCTCCGTCTCTCTCTCTCCCATTCGTTCTTTCTTTCTCTCTCCCTCCCGTATTTTCTCTCTCCTACTATCTCTCCCTCTCTATGTTTATCTTTTTCTCTTTATCCTTCTCCCCATTTTTTCTTCTGACCATTTCTCATTTTTTATTTCTCACAAGTTTCAGTTCAAGCATTATTTCGGTCCGATCACCATTTTTGTTCATCACTGCTACTACAGGTTTTTTTTTTTTTTTTTGTTTTTGATATTTTTGATTTTTCTCAATTTATATATTTTATCAGTAAGTGAATTATGTGACTTTCATTGTGAATTTTTGAACTTGTTTGAAATTTAATTTTGTGAATTGAAATTTGTATTTGTAAAGTTTTCTGTCTCATTTGTTAATTGATTTGCTTTAAAATATGCTCGCAGTTCAGGTAATTGTGAATTTGTTAAAATTTTGTGAAGTTTATAAAGGTTGTGAAATTGTGAAACCTAGGTTGGCAAACGTGTCGAACCCGCATAGCTTTAGCCTTCGCTTTCGAAAAATTTTTAAAATTTTTAAAATTTTGTAAATGTTGTGAATTTATAAATTTGTGGAAATTTTGTAATATTTGTGTTTAATTTTAAAAGTTTAATAAAATTTTTTATCTTTATTGTTAAATTAATTTTTAATTAACAGTCTATGGAATATATTTTGTATGTTGGTTATAAGATTTTGCCTAATTACTAAAATTATTAACGACCATTATTGTTTTACTTGTGAATTGTTAATTAATTAATTGTTAATTGTTAATTTATTTCAAAAGAATCTTTTAAATTGTTAAGTATTTACTAGTATTTGTAACTGTTAATTGTTCGGAAGTTAATCTATTAATTAGTATTTTTTACCTTTTTTGATACTAGTCATTGCTCGTACCTAAATGCACAAAACGTATAAATAATTCAGATTTAAATTTATAAAGTAAATGTATATGAAAAATGTAAAATAACTAATAAAAATAAAAATCACTAAGTAAAAAAGATTAAGATATTCGTATAAAATTTTATTATTTGTTACAAATAGTATACTATTTTAAAAAAAATAATTTAAAATCTTTTATGGGAAAAGCGAGAGAAAAAGAAAAACTGGTCATGAATAAATTAAATCCAATTCATGAAAATATATCTCAAATTCAAACTTATACAAATGATATGAAGAGTATAAAAGTGTATATATTTAAATAAGTTTTAAGTATATTAAAATTGAAACTTTAATTTAGATAAACTTCTAAAGAAAATGAAAGTTTAAATATATAAAAAAAAAAAGGTTAATTGACTTTGTTTAATAGGTATCCCTACATTTTAGTAAATGTGTGTAATTTTTTTTATTTATTACAAATATTATCAAAATTTTTAAAATATTAATTTTAAAACTTTGATATATTTTTTTTCATAGTGATAGATTATGTTTTCATGTGATGTGACCAAAAAGACAACAAAATGAAGAGAAAAATAAGTAATCCTAGCCATTGAGTAAATCTGACCGTTGAAAAAACCTCAAATTCAAAATTTTAAGATTTCTTATTATACAAATCACACAACTAGTGTAAAAGAGTATGTATTTATACCTTAAATTTTAAACACATTAAAATTTAAATATTAATTTTAATGATAATTTTTAATAAAATTTTAAAGAAAATTATATTTGAAAAATATTAAAAAAACTAAATCCTAACTCTTGTTTTTCTTACTCTCTTTCTAACACATAACCACTTGTCCCTTTTCTCCTTGTTCTCCGTTTCAATTTTTTAAGAGGTACAAAGAGCAAGTTAGCTGTGTTGCAACACCACCCTTTCGACGACACGTAGACAAACGTCCAATCGAAGAATCTATTTTATTATATAGATACTAAAAATCTAAAAAAACACTCAAAAATCTAGGAGTAGTTTTTATTAAGATTATTATCATAAGTAGAAAAAGAAATTTTTGAAATGCTTTAAAATAGATAAAATCTATAAATTGACTATCACAATAATTCATAGTGCATCATATTTGAAGACAACAAAGCTATGGCCCTGTGTAATTCAATAATTTGATTAATGTAGTTATCGTTATTCAATAGGCCACGAGTATGTGTCGGAAAAAGTTAATTCCTATAATTGTCAAAGTGATTATTATGTCCTTCATTATCATTAAAATTATTATTATGGTATTCGAATTTTTTTTAATATAAGACAGCGAACAAAATAGTCAAAAATTTTGGAATTAATAAATTTTGTTTTTACAATCTCTATTGATACATGTTGTTATTACCTTCATGCATGTGTATACATTTATTTTTTAAAATAAACCTAGACCCATTCAGAAATCGTATCATGACTATTGATTTGGTCATCCTTGATACGAGAAGTTGGGCTTTTTAAGACCTAATTGTTTCTCATTACGTGGATGCACAAACTGACGTATGCGATTCTTGAATTACCCAGTTTGAACAGTTTGAAAATGAGATTATCCATCTTCTATCCAATCCTGACTATGCGAGTTCTATGTTTGGCACGATTTCATGCAGCTACTCCAGTTGTTCTCTAGGTACATACATAAATGCGTGAAACATTACTTTTGTGTCGTGTTTTTGGAGAACTACGCAGAGATGCTGCCAAAATTTCGTCTGACAATAGAACGAGCATATGACGCGTTTGAGTATGAGTTGGATCGTGCATTCTCAATTGGGATAGAACCAACTACTTTGTAGTGAGAAGCATTTAGGTTGTTTTTTTTCCAAATGAACATACATGGAGGCTGGGTTTGGTAAGTTACTAAAACATACATCCTCCACCGATTTAGTACGTTCGACGACATTATGCTTGAAGTTATGGACAAGAGCTGGACTGACTTGCCGGATAGGTTGTCCTCTAGATATGTCCAAAGGATTGACGACTTCATTGCATACACCTACCAATTGATTACTCAGCAATCGATCAATTGCTCGTGAAGAAAGTGTATCAATCCATATTATTTCACCCGAGATATGGTCAAGGACCACTTATTGAGACACGGGTTCTTAAAGAGTTATAAGAATTGGACAAAGCATGACGAGCCTTATGTTTCGTTACAGCCCGTTAAGGAACGAGTGGATCTATATGATAATATGATGCCTTGCGATCAGATGATGGACATGCTATAGGATATCATGGCTGGGATGCCCATGACAGAACCAAGCACTATGGTGGATTAAGTGGGTATGAGTAATCCGAGGTCAGGTGCCAACGAAGATACATTGAGCTTTTTCAAAATTTTAGATGACGCAAACACCAAGTTGTATCTCGGATGCCAGAATTATAGTCAACTGTCTTTCATAGTTGAGCTATTGCACGTGAAAATTCTGAACCAGTAGACCAATAGCTTGTTCGATATGCTACTAGAATGTTAAGAAAGGTCTTGCCGGATGGTAAGAATGTCTGTGACTCCTATTATCAAGCCTGTAAGTGGATAGAAGATTTGGGTTTCACGTATGAGACATGGGATGCGTGCCCCAACAGTTGTATGTTGTTCCGGAATGAGTATGCAACCGTTGATAAATGCCTTGTACGCAAGAGTTCCAGATGAAAACGAGGCATTGCAGCCAAGAACACCAAAGGCCGCCAGAGAAAGGGTATGAAACTAGTCGCTGCGAAGCAAGTTCGATACTTTCCTCTAAAGCCAAGGTTGAAGAAGTTGTTTATATCGTCAAAGACAACGAAATTAATGAAATGTCATTCAGAGAATAGTCATGCTAACGAAAAAATGATGTATCCGTGTGACTCCCTAGTGTGGAAAGATTTTGATCAGTAACATCTGGACTTTGCCTCAGACAGTCGAAACGTTCGGCTCGTTTGGCTATGGATGGGGTAAATCTTTTTGCAGTGATGAATATATCACACAGTACATGGCCGGTTGTCCATGTTCCTTATAACTTGCCGCCGTAGTTGCGTATGAAGCAACCGTACCTAATTCTGTCAATGCTTATCGATGGGTCGAAAGGACCGAGAGAAAGATTGATGTGCAACTGCAACTGTTGATAGAAAAGTTATTAGAATTTTGGACTGCAGGTGTGATAACTTACGATGCGGCGTCTAATGAAATGTTCAACCTTTGTGTAGGCTTGTTGTGGACGATTAATGATTTCCCAGCATAGACCAACTTATCTGGCTAGAGTACAATCGGGAAGTTCGCTTGTCCTCCTTGCAAGAAAAAAACAAACCCAAGTTTGATTACATGGGGCACAGAAGATTCCTGCCCACCCCCCATAGGTTCAGGAGGAACAGTACTACCTTTGATGGGAATCGTGAATTTGGTTTGGCCCTGAAGAGAGTAACTGGTGATGAATTGGTTACCTAGCTTAAGACAGAAGGTATAGTAACTGCTTACAAGCCAACCAACTTGAGAAAGCGGTTACCCAGATCAACTGAGGCTTGCACCCATAGTTGGAAGAAAAAATGCCTATTTTTTGAGCTACCCTATTGGAAGGACAACTTGGTACTGCATAACTTAGACGTCATGCACATTGAAAAGAATGTGTGTGACAACCTACTTTGGACGATATAGGTGACAAACTCAAATCGAAAGATACTGTCAATACTAGGCGTGATTTGGAGGATATGGGTTTGCGGCAACCACTACCTTTGCAGTTGAGAGGAGCAAATATGGCATATCTACCCCCAGCACAATTCACAATGAGCCATAATGAGAAAGAGTTGTTCTTAAGCATCTTCCAAAGTATCAGAGTGCCTGACAGGTATTGTTCCAACATTTCTAGATGGGTGAACATACAAGAGAGGACGCTGTCTGGTTTGAAAAGCCATGGTAGTCATATCCTTATTTAGCAATTGATCCCTATTGCCATTCGTCGATGCTTATCGAAGAAGGTTGTCGAACTGTTAGTTAAGTTCAGTAACTCTTTTAGGCTATTGTGTTCGAAAGTATACTGTCTAACTGAAATAGAGAATCTCAAGGATCGAATTATGCTAACACTTTGTCATCTTGAGACAATATTTCCACTTGATTTTTTTGATGTAGCCGATGAAGCTATGTTGTGCGAGCCAGTTCAGTTTCGATAGATATACCCGATTGAAAGGTATCTCAAGATCTTTAAAATGTATGTTCGCAACAAGGCTCATCCAGAGGCGTCAATGGCTAGAGGGTATTTGATGGAAGAATGTACGAATTTCTATGCCATGTATATAGGTCACGTTGAAACGAAATTAACTCGTCCCCAACAAATTCACGACAGCCCTTTAGGGGAAGGAACATTCTTCATTCGCACCAACAATTCTTGGGTTCAAGCTCATCGATAAGTATTATTTAACACAGCATCAATTCGTCATTCATCCTGTAAGATTTTCAAAGTAAACATATCTCAACTGTATTTGTTCACATTTACCAGTATTTGAGCATGATTAAAAAGTTGATCACAGTATTGTTTTTATATGAAACACTTGACTAAAGTAAGACAACAGTTGCCTCACACGGCTAATCATGAAGTATATACTAAATATTTCAACTCATTTCACGTATGGTTTAAAGAACATGTAAGGACCACGTCAGCTTTCTGCCAAGTTTAGGTTTATGTGCTTGTCCTAGTAATTTCTATTCTAATTACAACTAAACTTCTAATCAGGTGCACAATATGCGAATGTTTAGTGAAACCTTCCCTATAGAAATCAATGCTTTTTCAAATGGTCCATTTACAACGGCACGATGTTACAAAGGCTATGACATTAATAGATTTCAGTTTCGTATTAAAGAGTTGGATGATAGACGGGTAACATGAAACTGTAGGGTAGCAATCAACGCTAATACCCTAAGTGTTTTGAGCCAACAGGACAGTAATCCCCGGGTTAGCGTTGTGTTCTATTGCGGGTTGCTTGTAAACGTAATTGAAATTAGAAACACCAACGAATTCAAAACTGTGTTGTTTAAGTGTGACTGGGTGGATCCTAGGCATGGTGTGAGAAATGATGATTATAAATTCACTTTGGTCAACTTTAATAACCTTATGTACAAAGACGATCGGATCAGCAACGAACCATACATTTTAGCATCCCAAGCTGAACATGTTTACTTCGTCGGGGATCCCATCGATCTGAACTGGCACGTTGCAGTAAAAATGTCATGAAGGGGGCTTTTCAAAGTTGGCTGTGATGATCTAGAGGTGGAGGGGTACGCACGACAAGATCTAAGGGATAGTGTCGCCCTGGCTTATGAGCAGGATCGAAGTTGGGTTAAAGAGATGGTTGAAGGAGATACAGTCAATATTTTAGGACCATGATATTATTGGGTATTATTTATTTATATCTTTTAGTCATAGGGTGTTGGAACTATATATGTGATTAATATATAGGATGAACACCATTAATTAATATATTTTGGCTAACATATTTCTAATTATTTAACACTTTATAGATTTTGTACATGGCTCAAGGTAGGAAGCGAGGTCGTCCGCTTACCATGGGTGAGGCATTGCGTGGTGACCGTGCACATGTGGTGGTTGATGATGCAGCTGGTGCAGATCACGACGGAGATATTGATGCGACTCAATCTCCCGAGAACATACAGCCACAGTTAGACTTTAATTCCACCTAGGCACCCGATACCACTTAGCCCACCACCGTATATACTTCCCTCCCTCATCCGTAGACCCCACGGCCACTGGTCCCTGCACCTTTTATACCACCCTTTATGTCTCCATTACATTCATCTTGTTCACTTTTCCAGTCACTGACCATCAACACTACTTTTCCTCGGTCCCCTTTCAAGCCATCTAGTTCCACCCGGGTCCCTATACACATCCTCAGTCGAGTGTGTCAGGAAGCATCGTCGTCTCGACAGGCACGACCACCTCCTACGCTCCACGTCTACCCTGCAGGCTACTCAGCCACCCACCATATCTGCCACATCTACCCCAGAGGCTACTCAACCACCCACGCAGTGCCCTGGTACTCTGGTTTCATCAGGTATATGTTTCTTTTTTGTAAATGGTAATTAATGTTGGTTAGTTATACAATTAGTTCATACATGGAAGATCGAGTTGAGACTTAACAGGGTCAGTTACTACCACAGTTACCTCTCATGCTACGAGGGGGCCTACTACTCTTCTACAAGGTTGGGGTAGCGGCCAACCTCTTCAGGTTGAGTTCAGTAGATACCATCACCTTGTTGGGAAGTCGGGAGCCTAGTTGATTAGGTAGCTGGGCGTAATGGATCGCGATAGACCTCGTGCCGTTGTCCACCATAGATTGGGCAGCTGTGCCCGTCGCGACATTATACCGCATAGAGCAGGAGGTTATGGTGAGAAACGTTAACATATTTCTATTAAAATTATCCTGACGTAGTATTGTTACTAATATATAACATTTATGGTGTGATTAAGATAATGTGGTTGATTGTCCTCTAGAGTTTCAACTAGTCTGTATGGCAAAATGCCTAAAGATCTAGGAAACACCACAAGTGTGTCGTGAAGAGGAAGTATTTCACACCTTTCATGGGATCCACGGACATTCTCCAGCGATGTCTTCCTTGCGTGATACTAGAGCAGTGGCCAGATCTTGTAGCTTATTGGTCGAGCGACTCAAACCAGGTTTAATTTAATAAAGGTTTATAATTTAACCCCTTCGTGTTTGTTATGATAATAAATATTTATAATTATTTTTGCTAATTTCAATGTAGGCTGAAGCGGCTACAAACTGGCCAATCAGG
The DNA here is from genome assembly GCA_003260245.2 of Sideroxylon spinosum. NCBI lineage: Eukaryota > Viridiplantae > Streptophyta > Magnoliopsida > Ericales > Sapotaceae > Sideroxylon > Sideroxylon spinosum. The sequence goes on along the minus strand of QLOD02144698.1, from coordinate 6,403 downwards.
CCAAGCTCGGCACGTCTTACACGACTGAGAGAAGGCACATCTAGGATATACTCCATGAGGTATACAAGTGTGTAGTACTTAACTGCAACTTATATTTGTCTATCCTGTATTAGTAAGTTAAATAATTTTTTTCGTTAGCCAATGACCATTCACATGTTATGCAAATGTGAGTGCAGGGGATTCCCACTGATCAAGTTACCGTATTTGAAAGGTTATGCAACCCCGCACATCCCGAGGTCCGGGCCATCATCGAGCAGATTCAGGCACGTCTAGTAGAGCTACCAGAGGCAGAGTGTGACTTATCTGAGGTCCGGGATAGGGTGTATATCGAGGTAGTCGATCGGGATGGATATGGGTACACGCACGGTGTAGGCTCTGGTATAACCCGATTGTGATTCGAGAGGCAGCCGCAGAAGCGTCTGGTGCGGCGTCACAGAGACGAACCGAGGCAGAGATTGAGCGGGTCCTAGCTGAGTGCTTGGACATATTCCGTTCAGACGTAGGCGAGCATTTGTACACCGAGTTTCGAATTGAGCTATGGGATGGGATCCAAGCAGAAATCCGTGCTGAGATACAGATTGAGATTCGGGCTGAGGTTCGAGCAGAGGTGATCAAGGAGGTACGTGTTGAGATGGAAAAGCGCTTCGCTTAGTTACAAGAGCAGTTGTGGGAAGAGATTCATGATACTCAACACCGAACACAAGTACGATAATATGTGTTTTGTGGCTTAAATCTTTGAGCATGAAAAGTATTCTTCATACAATTATGGATAAATGAAAGTGTAAATGCTTAATTATAGGATGGAGACGATGGTACCGGGCCTGCTTGAGGGACACACAAATGATCAGTATGAGGTATAACGGTGTTTATCAGTTGTTAGTTTAAATTACTCCATATAGTTTATGAAATAGCGCTAACATATAAGGCTTAGAGTGTACACCTATACCTAGGATTTCACTGCTCAAATGGAGCAAACGAGTTCTGTTGTGAACTAAGCTTCACGTGTAGTAAGTTTCTGTATTTAGAAACTATCAGAATGAACCAGGCTCAAATCCGAGTCCCGGATGGCGATGAATGGCCCCAAATAGTTTTCAGGCTTAGAAATAAATTAAACTTAGGATTTCACGACTTAAACCGAGCAAGCGGGCTCTGTTGTGAACCAAACTTCATCTGTAGTGAGCTTACAACATTTAAAAACTATAGGAATGAACTGAGCTCGAATCCAAGTTGCGGATGGCCATGAATGGCCCTGGGTAATTGTCATTACACATAAGGCTTAAACTTAGGATTTCACTCTCAAACCGAGCAACGGGGTCTGTTGTGAACCAAACTTCCTGTGTAATGAGTGTACACCATTTAGAAGCTGTATGAATGAATCAGGCTCGAATCCGAGTCCCAGAAGGCCATGAATGGCTCCGCGAAGGGTCGAGTTTACACATAAGGCTTAAAACACGCGTACATAGGATTTCACTGCTCAAACTGAGCAGACATGGTCTATTGTAAACCAAAATTCACATGTAGTGAGTCCATGAATGGCCCCAGGTTGTTTTCAGTTTACTCATAAGGCTTATAAATAAATTAAACTTAGGATTTCACTGCTCAAATCAAGCAAACGGAGTCTGTTGCAAACCAAACATTGCGTGTAGCGAGTGTACACTATTTGGAAACTGTAGGAATGAATTGGGTTTGAATCCAACACCTAGAAGTCCATGAATGGCCCCGCGAAGGGTTGAGTTTACACATAAAGCTTAGAACACCCGTACTTAAGATTTCACTGCGCAAACCGAGCAAACGGGGTCTGTTGTGAACCAAACTTCATGTGTAGTGAGTGTACAACATTTAGAAACTGTAGGAATGGACTAGGCTTGAATCTGAGCCCCGGATGGCCATGAATGGCCCCGGGTAGTTTTTTTAGTTTACGTATAAGGATTAGAAATAAATTAAACTTAGGATTTCACGGCTTAAACCAAACAAATGGGGTCTGTTGTGAACCAAACTTTCATGTGTAGTGAGTGTACACCATTTAGAAATTACAAGAATAAACCGGGCTCAAATCCGAGTCCCAGAAGACCATGAATGGCCCCATGAAGTGTCAAGTTTACACATAAGTCTTAGAACACCCGCACTCAGGATTTCACTGCTCAATTCCAGCAAACGGGGTCTATTACTAATCAAACTTCACGTGTAGTGAGTTCACACTATATAGAAATTGCAAGAATGAATTGGGCCTGAATCCGAGTTACGAATGGCCATGAATGGTCCCGGGTAGTTTTCAGTTTACGCATAAGGCTTAGAAATAAATTAAACTTAGGATTTCACTGCTCAAACTGAGTAAACGGGGTCTATTACAAACAAAGCTTTGTGTGTAATAAGTGTACACCATTTAGAAACTACAGAAATAAACCAGGCTCAAATCCAAGTGTCGGAAGGCCATGATGGCCCCACGAACGAGTTTTCACATAAGGCTTAGAACACCCATACTTAGGATTTCACTGCTCAAGTCGAGCCAATGAGGTCTGTTTAAAATCAAACTTCACGTGTAGTGAGTGTACACCATTTAGAAACTGCAGGAATGAACAAGGCCTAAATCCGAGTCCTGGACGGTCGTGAATGGCCTTGGGTAGTTTTCAGTTTACGCATAAGGCTGAGAAATAAATTAAACTTCGGATTTCTCTGCTCAAACTGAGTAAATGGGGTCTATTGCGAACCAAACTTCATGTGTAGTGAGTGTACACCATTTAAAAGCTGCAAGAATAAACTGGGCTCGAATCAGAGTCCTGGATGGCCATGAATGGCCCCGGGTAGTTTTTCGCTTACGCATTAGGCTTATAAATAATTTAAACTTAGGATTTCACTGCTCAAACCGAGCAAGCGAGGTCTGTTGCGAACCAAACTTCATGTGTAGCGAGTGTACACCATTTAGAAACGGCAGGAATGAAACAGGCTTGAATCTGAGTCCCGGAAGGCCATGAATGGCCCCGCGAAGGGTCAAGTTTACACATAAAATTAAGAACACCCGTACTTAGGATTTTACTGCTCAAACTGAGCAAACGGGTTTTGTTGAGAACCAAACTTCACATGAACGGGGCCTGAATCGGAGTCCCAAATGACCATGAATGGCCCCGGGTAGTTTTCAGTTTATGCATAAGGCTGAGAAATAAATTAAACTTCGGATTCACTACCGAACCAAACTTCACGCGTAGCGAGTGTACGCCATTTAGAAATTATAGGAATGAATCAGGCTCGAATCTGAGTCCCGGATGGCCATGAATGACCCCAAGTAGTTTTTCAGTTTTTGCATTAGGCTTAGAAATAATTTAAACTTAGGATTTCATTGCTCAAACCGAGCAAACAGGGTCTGTTATAAACCAAACTTCACGTGTAGTAAGTCCACACCATTTAGAAACTGTAAGAATGAATGAGGCCTGAATCCGAGTGACGGATGGCCATGAATGGCCCCAAGTAGTTTTCAATTTATGCTTTAGGCTTTGAAATAATTTAAACTTAGGATTTTGCTACTCAAACCGAACAAACGGGGTCTGTCCCAAACCAAACTTCACGTATAGCGAGTGTACACCATTTAGAAACTACAGGAATCAACCAAGCTCCAATCGGTGTCCTGGATGGCCATGAATGCCCTCGCGAAGTTTATACTTTTAATTTGATGAAATTTAAATATTTGTACTTTAAGTTTGTTTATGATTTTAATTTTAATTTTTTTGTTAATTTCAGATTTGATGGGTTCTCTAACCGTTTTAAGGTTGACGCATGGTAAGAAGACATTGTTTAATTTTCAAAGTTTTTGTAAAATTAAGGATAACGTCATGTGTATTTTGTTATATATTTTATAAAAATTTGTAATTTTATCATAGTACATATAGAAGCTTAATCAATGTACAGTTTTGTTACATAAATGTACAAGTTGTTTCGTAGTTTAAGATAAAATAAGTATATTTTTGTAAAAGAATATAGCTTTTCTCGACCGCCTATAAGCATTCGAGAAACGAGGGAGCAGTATCGACTGTCTCTTAGCGGTCAACAAAAACATGTACAAAACGAGACCACGTCGACCGCTTTAGGTGGTCGAGGATTACCTATTTCGACCACCTTTAAGCAATCGAGAAAAAAAGCTTACCAACCTTACGTTGATCACTTTAGGGGGTCTAAAAGTTTTGCCGACTGCTTCGAGGCGGTTATGTATGGTCTTTTTCGACCCATGCAACCATCATTTAACCGTCCTTGGGTGGTTGAGGAAAGTATAGTCGACCGCTAAACGACATTTTTTCGACTGCTTTAAACGGCCGAAAAAACCGTTTCCTCTTGTAGTATATATACGTTCCTCTTAACGGTTGAACCTTAAGAGGGGATTTTCTTTTAAATAGTTTAGTAGTGTTAATAATCCCTTTAATCATGGACGGAATCCCGTTGGTCATGGAGACACCTAGTAATCAACCCACACAGTCAATCTAAAATCAACCACAACGATCACTTACCAAGGATCAAGCCAAAAATCAACTCTAACGGTCACTTACCAAGAGTAACACACGTATTGCTAAGGATGGCACAAGTTGTCTTTGATAGTAACTGTCAATTGATTTGTTTATATTTGTTTTATAATTTAACTTGTGAAAATATGTATATATACATATCCCAAGATCAATAAGAAAATTCAAGTTTCATTGCCCAAAGTTGTCAAAGTTTTTCATGGTATCAGAGCTAAATACTATAAGCTGATAATGTCTTTCTCATCGAAATTAAAAGAACCTGAACTCAATATCTGGTCTTTCCATCAGTGCTCTAGTTTGATTTCAGTCAAAATAAACCTCACAAATTTCCTCCTGCGGCATTCCCAAGTCATTCCTTTAGTTCGCAGTTTTGGTGTACTTCATCATATTATAATTGATAAAAAAAACCCACTGAAGAAATTGAAGATGAAGAGGAAAAGGAAGGTGCCAACTCACTTTATCAGACTTGGGTTAATAACGATGGGCTACTTACTTCATGGCTTCTTGGAATTATTGGGAAAAAAAAAAAAAAAAAGAAGAAGTCATTAGTATATGTTTGGTGCTGAAACGGCATATCAGGTTTGGACCATGCTTGAAGAGCAACTACTTCTGGCCACATTGAGAAAGAAGGGCGTTTGAAAAATATGTGAATATCCCTCAGGAAAGGGTCAAAATTTCTTGAAGAATATCTTAAGAAAAAAATAGATCTAATTGTGATAATCTCACTGCCATCAAGAAATTGATTTCCAACCTTGACGAAGTCTTCCAATTTGTTCATGGTTTAGGCCCATGGTATATGGATTTCGAACCACGATGCTTACTAAACCACCATATCCAACCTTCAGTTAGTTCATGCTTGCTCTACAAGGCCATGAGCAAACGTTAGCTGCAAACAAAAATGAAAGAAGAAAGGCATACCTAGAGCATGCTCAGGCATTCTTCGGTTAGCATGTTCGGGTTAGAAATGGTCATGGTAGTGGAGGACAGTTCAATTCAAGGGGCAAAGATTCATCCCCACTGGGCGCTACAATGCTCAAACTGAAAATTAGAATACTGGGAAAAATTTTGGATAGAAAAACGACAATACAAGCCAACCGAAGGAAAGGAATCCCTTCACACAGCAAAATCAAAATTCAAATAATGGAACCAATAATGGTAAAACTACTTACCAAATTTATGGAAAATCTAATCAACTTGATATTGATTGTTAGTATAGGTTTTGATTATTCGTACCAATCAAAAAATTATACTCAACAATTCGTCGCATGTGCCCTTAATGATCCAAATGATCAATCATTTTACATCGATTCCGGAGCTACCTCACACATGAAAAATGATGTTGGTAAATTATCTTACATCAAGCCATATATTGGGAGTGATGTGATTTATGTTGGAAACGGAAATAGCTTACCAATATCTCACATTGATGATGCTCATATTACCATAAATGATGGGGAACTAAAGTTGAATGATGTTCTTGCTGTTTCTAATTTAACTAAAAATTTATTGTTTGTTGGAAAGTTAACTCAAATAATTTGTGTACTTTTGAATTCACCTCTTATGGTTTGTTGTCAAGGACCAAAACCAAAAGATAATAGCGAAGGGGCATAACAAAGGCAGCTCTACACCATAAATAGAAATTCTTAGGAGGCTTTGAGTGCAATTATGAAAGGTTATTCCTATTCAATTTGGCATGAACGACTTGCACATCCTAATTTAAAATTGCTATCTTTGTTGAAGGAAAAGAAAGTTATTGATGGTACACATTTAGTGACTGAACCCTCTATATGTGTTAGTCGTCAAAAGGGGCAAAAGCTGTAAACTAATCTTTTAACTCTAATAATAAAATGTCACAATTTTCTCTTGAGAAATTACACTATGACCTCTAGGGACCTGTT
>QLOD02144685.1:0-16964 GCA_003260245.2 Sideroxylon spinosum | reverse complement strand
CACAATTGAGTGCCCAGTGCCTCCTGTAAACTTTGCCAAAATTGTGCTATAAATACTGGGTCCCGATCCGACACAATTGATAAAGGCATACCATGTAACCGAATAATCTCACGAATGTAAATCTGACGTCGCTCCTCCATAGAATCTTTATTCCAAACAGGTAAAAATGAGCCAATTTAGTCAACCGGTCCACGATCACCCAAATGGCATTATGCCTCTTACGAGTCCTCGGCAAAACCGTAACAAAATCCATAGTCACATGGTCCTATTTCCACTGTGCCACTGGTAATGGCTATAACAAACCAGCTGGCCTTTGGTGCTCGGCCTTAACCTGTTGACAAGTTAGGCAACAAAACACAAATTCTGTCGCATCACGCTTCATACCACTTTACCAGTATTGATGTCCCAAATCTTTATACATCTTTGTTCTACTAGGATGAACTGCAACCTCGAGTGATGAAACTCTCGAAGTACTTCTTCCCGAAGTCCATCCACGTCAGGCACAAAAATCTTATCTTTGAACTTCAAATATCCATCTGCAGATAAGCTCCAACCTTCAACTTGTTGTCCTGAAGACAAATAATACCTCATGTTCTGACAATATTGATCATTTTGTTGAGCCTCAATAACCCGTGTCAACAACATCGGTATGACGTGCAAACAATTCAAACTAGAACAAACAGTGCCATCCTCATCATCATCATCCCACCAAAATTCAAAATCACCAATATCTTCTTGAAGACGCCACTGAGAATGAACCATCATAGCTGTTAAACTTCGTGACTTCCTACCCAAAGCATCAGCCACTACATTGGCCTTCCCCGGATGATACTGAAGGTCAAAATCATAATCTTCTAAATATTCCATCCACCTCCTCTGGCTCATATTCAAATCATGCTGAGTGAACAAATACTTTAAACTTTTGTGATCTGAATAAACGTTAAATCTCTCACCATACAAATAACGTCGCATATCTTTAAAGCAAAAACCACCGCTGCCAATTCCAAATCATGCGTGGGATAATTCTTCTCATGTGGTCTCAATTGTCTTGACCCATACGCCACTACCTGATCATTTTACATCAAAACACATCCCAGACCTTCTCGTGAAGCATCACAATACACTGAATATCCCACACCATGTTCAGGTATAATCAATAATGGAGCCTCAGTCAATCTTTGCTTTAACTCATTAAAAGCATCTTCACAGGCATCAACCATTCAAATTTAATCCCCTTTCGAGTCAATCGGGTCAATGGACTCGCCAACCGAGAGAAATCCTGAATGAAACGGCAGTAATAACTATACAGTCCCAAAAAGCTACGGAACTCAAAAACAAACCTCGGTAGTGCCCAATCCAACACAGCAGAAACTTTAGAAGGATCTAATGCAATTCCCTGACCAGAAACTACATGAACCAAAAATTTCACCTCAGACAACCAAAATTCACATTTACTGGCCTTAGCATACAATTAATGATCCCGAAGTGTTTGCAAAACTGTTCCTAAATGTTGCTCATGCTCATACTCATCACGAGAATAAATCAAACTATCGTCAATGAACACCACCGCAAACCAATCTAGGTAGGGTTGAAAAATCCTGTTCATCAAATCCATAAACACTGTCGGAGCATTCATTAATTTGAATGGCATAACCACAAATTCAAAATGACCATACCGAGTACGGAATGCCGTCTTAGGAATATCTTCCTCCCGAATCCTCAACTGATGGTAACCTAATCGAAGGTCAATCTTAGAAAAACAAGCTGCTTCCCGTAACTGATCAAATAAATCATCAATTCTTGGCAATGGATACTTGTTCTTAATAGTCACCGAATTCAACAATCGATAATCCACGCACAACCTTAAAGTCCTGTCCTTCTTCTTCACAAAAAATGCCGACGCTCCTCAAGAAGATGTACTATGGCGAATAAAACCTCGGGCATACAAATCATTCAATTGGGTTTTCAATTCTTTCAATTCTACCGGTGCCATACGATATGGCGTTACGAAAATAGGTGAGACCTAGGCACTAAATCCAAACAAAAGTCAATTTCCCTCTAAGGAGGTAACTCCCATAATTCTTTAGAAAACACATCCTCATACTCACAAACAACTCTTAGGAGAATATGTTTAGAGTCCTTTTCATTCAATCTCAAACTTGCTAACAAACCAGAAAATTTTCCAACGTACCTAGTGTCAAGTAACGGAGAAGGAAATACTATTCTTGCCTCGCCCCAAACCTTAATCACAAAGCCGTCAAGTAAAATAGCCTTCACCTACTTACGGTAACAATCTATCGTCACCCGATAAGTAGACAGCCAATCCATTCCCACAATCACATCAAATTCCTTCATTTTTAGAACTCGCGAATTACCCAACAATGAAACATCACCCAACCATAAAATGCAATCTCTACAAATCCAATTCACTGACAAACTACTACCCGTCGGAGAATCCACATACATAGGCTCTTCGAGTCTCTCCGATGTCAAACCCAATGTCTTTACACAAGCATGTGAAATAAATGAATGTGATGCGCCAGTATCAAATAAAATATGCACCCAAGTGCTAAATAAAGGAAATATACCAAGTATCACTGAAGCATCTGGAGCCCCCTCTTGCTGTGCAAGTGTATAAGCACACCCTTGAATCCTTTGACTCCCCGAGCTGCCATCATCTCTACCTCTTCCCCGCTGATCACTACCACCACCGCCACCACGCGGTTGCTGAAATCGCTACGTCCGGTGTATAGGTTGTTGTAGCATAGGTGGTGTAGGCCCCACCAGGTACTGCTGAGTCGGATAGAAATCCGCCTGTGGTGCACCTGGCTCAACACTGCCTTATGACATCTCACCAAATGGGTAATTGGACTGTATATATTCTGGCTGGTGACATTTATAACATATCTTCAGTCCAAAACGAGCCTAGTCTCTTTCCCTATGTGGAGACTGAAATTGCTATCGCCACTGGCTACCTGATAAACCAGAACCGGATCCAAAACCTGAACTGCTCCTTTGTTGATAAGGGAATTGCTATCATTGCAGGAATCTCCTTCTTGAACTACTAACTCTCTCTTTACCCTTCCCCTGCCTGGAGCTAGAAGCATACTCTTGGGTCATCCTCAGCCTTTGGACTTGTCCTTGGCCTCCACGAGCCCTGGACCTGTAATCCATAACATCCCTCTCGATTGTCAAAGCTGTAGCCACCACATTAGCTTACACCTCGTGTCTCAATCCAATGATCTGTCTTCTGATAGGGTCAATCAATCCCCATTCAAACTTCCTTACTTTATCGACCTCGTCAATCATATACTGTGGTGCGAATCTGGCCAATTCTGTAAATTTCATTTCATAGACTAACATACTTTCTTGTTTTAGTTGAATAAACTCCTGAACTTTCATTTCCCTCATCACTGAAGGGAAAAATCTCCCCAAGAATGCTTTCTTAAACTGTTCCTAGTTCAGAGTGTGGATGTCCACTGTGCCCTTGTATGACCTCCACCAGTGAACAGCACTCCCCTGAAATTGCCGCGGTGCCACCCTAATCCTCACCTCATCTTCTTTTATTCCCAATGTCTCCATCATCTCAAAAATTTCTTCTATCCATGTCTCAGCTTCCATAGGTTCCCCTTCACCATTAAACTTAAGTGGATCATGTTTATTAAACTCACTAATTATTCTCATAATAGGCACATCTCCCAGTGCAGGTGCTGCCTCCTGGGCTGGTGCAGGAGCTACAGCTGGTCTACCCAGTCCTTGCATTTGGGCCCACTGGGCCGCCATAAATTACACCATTTATTCATAAGTTGGCTGAGGAAAGCCACCATCAGCCAAGGGTACCTCATGAAAATCCGCCTGTCCACTACCTTGGGCATTGGAACTTTGACCGCCAGTCGTCCACGTCCAGCCATTCTACAAAATACAACTATAATCAATTCCAAAATCAACAATATAATATAAAAAACGATTAATGCTTAACGAAAAAGGATAGGTCTCACTACCCAAGACCCCAAAATAATCGCAACGTAGGGCTCTGATACCATTCTGTCAAGCCCCTAACTTAATTGTCCGGGACGGCGGCATGAGATTATGGGGACTAATTTAGAACAATCAAAAGTTACCAAAACAACTAAAACAGGTCCCTCATTCCCATATTAAATAAATAAAAGTAAAAATTACAACTTCAATAATAATCATCTAAACCCACACCCGGGTCGTGTAAATGGAAATACAATATCCGACCTAAATTAAAAATGATAAAGTAAATCAACCCATTGCTCTTAACTCAACTCCGAGTGGCCACTCCTTGGCCTCGACAGATCTCTTGTAATATGGATGGGGTGATTGAATCATAATATAGGACTGTGCTAGTGTGTATGAGTGAATCATAATATACAACACATAATAGCACTCATAACAATTTCAACATAACATAATATATCAATACGTGTGATATGTAATGTAATAACCCATGCATTCTCTAATCTTCATCTACCCAAAACCTTACCTTAGGACGGGTGAAACTTAGCACACAGCACGGGGTCACCAACCGAACTGGAGTCACACAGCACCGGGAATCACACAGTACCGGAGTCACACAGCACCAGAAATGGGTGACACTTAGCACACATCACAGGGTCACCAACTGCTGGAATCACATAGCACTAGAAATCATCTAGCCATCCCAACTCCTCGTGCCTCTGCATGCCCATAACATTGATATGGCACTCTCGGCCAATCAATAAACACATTCAATGCCAAATGATACTATCCCAGCCCAATGCACATGATATGCTCAATCACGCACAATAACCACAATTTATAATTCACAATATTAAATAAAGCATGTTATATCATATCAACAAACATGCCTCACCATATTCAATCACACATAACAATTCACTTCCACAATTTTCATAATAAAGCAGAGCATGCTATCAAATCCCAGAAATTATATTTTTCCAATATCCTTTAATTCTCTAAGGTCAAATCATAGCTTTCTGTAACCCTAAGGATAGTATAATATAAAATTTAAGACTTCCAAGGGTAAAACCGTAACTTTCCCAAAACCTTGGGGTCATTTTGCTAATTTTCCTGAACTTTAGGGGAAAATGTAATTATATCAAAATTTAAGGGTCAAAGTGTAATTATCCAAAACATTTGGGGTCCCCTATGTAAATATTGAAACTAATTTCCATGGATTTTTCCATAAAGTTTCCAAAATGGTTTCAAGTGAGCCATTCTCGGCATGTGCTAAATCTCGGACTGAATTTCCATTGTCAGTCAAATTTCGATCACTTTCGTTTAACATAAACATACTAAAATTCTTCATATGTCATTTACATAATTATCATAACTCAAAAGTGTGTAAAATTTCAACATATATATGCATTTACATACACACCCGTGTATATATATATACATACATGGATTTCACAATATTTCACCAAATCAAGCATATAAATATACCAAAATGATTCTTACGGCGTCTAGAACACAAATATAAGTCCCACATACCTCAGATCTGAGCAGAAATGGAGAAATGAACAAATTTCTGTTTTTGCCTCCAAACTTCCAACTCCGATTTCTTTCACTCGACCGAATTCTCAGAAAACGGATAGCATCACAGCGTTCACGGCATCGAAATCTACCTAGGTCGAGCTTCTCCCGGCCCGATCCCTCTCTCTCTCTTCTTTCTCTCTCTTCTCTCTCCTCTCTCTCTCTCCACGGCTTCACTGCCGAATCCACTGCCAAAAGGCCACGGATGGGATGAAAGGAAGGAAAAATGAGAGAAAAGAAAAAGGAAAAGAAAAGAAAAAAAAAGAAAGGGAAAAAAAAAGGAAGGAAAAGAAAAAGCTATCCAATACCGTTTTAAACTCAAATTTGACCTAGAAAAATAAAGTAGATTTGCCCAAAATTAATAAAAATATTTTATTAGGCCAAAATAATACATAATTGACCAAAATTAAATACCGGGTATTACATTAAGTAGATATTAGAAAAGAAGATTAATCCTAACCGTAAGAATTGGTCATTACGTCTGATTTATTCCCTACGGGCATATCGTACAGCCTACAGGATGATTCTAGGAATGTCACCGACTTGTTTACGGTAAAGCTTGTCATTTTCCCGTTGAACTCGAGCATAAAGCTTCTCGGGCCATTAAGTAGTTCAACGTGAGTATTGATGAAGCGGAACTTCATCGTAAACTTCAACTGTCGGAAATGGATGAGCTCAGGAATGACACATATGAGAATGGAAGTATTTTAAAAGAAAAGATGAAGAGTCTTTATGATAAGCATATTGAAATTCTAACCACCAGTTGGAATAGTTTGTGGGTTCCAGACCATCAACATGATCCACATGGATTATCGTAGACCTTTCATGAAAGGAAAAAGTACTCTTATAAATGTTACGGCTTCAATTATTTTTGGGAAAATTGCAATCCAAGTGGGCAAGACCATTCAATTTAGTAAACGTGGCTGAGCAAGAAGCTATTGTGGTTGAAAACCCCAAAAATAAGAATTGGTTTAAGGTGAATGGATATCGTCTCAGACCATACCTAGAGAGTTTCATTGCTATAATTGAAATGTGGAATCTTGAGGATCCTCTGCCTTTCAAGTAATTTTTATACACGTCTCATTATTGTTGTCTATTAGTAGGAATTAGCTTTCTTCAAAAAAAAATAAAAAAATAAATTTATTCTTGCCATTCAGATGCCATTTTGTTGTTCGGACGCCATTGTGCAGTATGTCAGGGTTAAAATCAAGACGAGCAAATTGTCTTACCATCTGGATGCCACCACGCCCTCTAGATGACGCACACCTAGGTTTGACTAAAACCTTTTTTCTCCTATTCATTTTGCATGAAATCCTTTTCAAACCCACTCTATTCCTCTCCAAGCCATTACTCCTCAAAGCCGTAAGTGATTTCAAGCTCAAATCACAGGGTGATTCAAGATAAAGTAGTACTTTAGTTCGCATTCTTCATCATTTGATCCACCAAATCTAGTAAGCTCCTAAACCTAACTTCATTTTTGCTTTTAAATCAAACCCTGATGCATGTAATTCGGTTGTGGTGATTTCCCATCCAAAATGTTTTTTAAACCCTAATGGCACTCTTTCAGATTATTTTTTCACTTTCATCAAATTTTCACATTTGTGGATTTATTTTCCAACTACTAGTATGCTTCAGTTCATGAGGGAACTCTTTTTCAAGTCTAAAATTTAATTAAATTGTTGAATGCCTAATAAAGGTCTTACATATCTTTTTAGTACTTTGAATCAATTTTTAATTTATGAATATCTCTTTCAAATCGAATCCAAACAGTGTAAAGAAGATCCTGAATATGAGTGATTTTTGTTAAATTGATAACACCCAAGTTCAGAATTCAAATTCATTTCCCAAATTCCATTTATGGTTAATAATTTCTTTTTGGAAAAAGGATTTTGAAAACAAAAGTTTTGATCAATTCGAAGTATGGGTGTCAATTCTAAGTTTTTATTTCTAAATTTGTTAATTGTTGAAACCCTTTTGGAAAAGAATTCTGAAATTAAGCTTTGATTCACCTTTAGTTGGTTTCAAATTTTTGAAAATTCGAGCATTTTAGTTGGTCTCACTCGTTCCATTCTAGTTGAGTAAAACTCTACAATTTTACACTAGAATGGATTGGATCTGATTATGTGAAGCAATGACATGGATCCAATTGTGTGATCTATTTACAGAATTTTACATTAGAATGAACTATAATTGGGTAGATACTTTTAGTTTGGGCCACCATTTGTCTTGGATGGACTTAAGATTCTTTGTACTACCCAATTATAGATAATTATGCTTACTCGTCTTTTAATTAAATATTTTTGTGCAATTTATAGAACACTGGGACCTAAAAAACTTCTAGCCCGCTGAAACATTCCTTGTATAAATTATGATGACCATAGTTTACTTGTAAGAAGAACGAGACTATTTTTAGGAAGTTCTAGGAGAAATAGACTATGATTTTCAAGAGATTTTGGGCTATTGAGGAGTTTAGAGGAGATGATTTTAGATGGTACCAAAATTTCCAAAAGAGAGGCTAGCTCCAATATGCCCATTTCCAGCCTAACTGCATACCTGAAGTCGTTAGGGAATTTTGTGTTAATCTTGTCAAATGAATAGACCTTAAGGAAGAAGAGGGGAATGTAAACCATAGCTGTGCGTGAGAAACCACTATTGCCATAACCCCGAACCATTTTGCTCGAATTTTGATCCTCCCTCGACTCAATATACCTGATTTTCCCTATGCCCCTGGTGAAACCTCCTCTATGCAAACCATTGCATAGAAGATACGCATAGAAAGAAAAGAAGAGCTAGCTGAGGGCCAAGTGAACAGTAAATATTGGCCCATCCACATATTCGGTTATTCTAATATACTGCCCTTGTTATGCACGACTGAATGTGGGGACTCGGGCACAACTTATTTTTACCATTGGAATGGGCAAGACTATAGATTTACCATTCTATCTATTGGAACACCACATGGACTTTCACGATCATCGTGGGAGGCAGGGAGGTATTCCTTTTGGTAGCTTTCTGATCGAGCTATTTAGGAGTTATAGAGCAGACCTACCCATAGATCTTTAGATAGCTCTAGTCCCAGGTGTGTTAAACTATCAAGCCTTTGTTACGGCTAGGATTCTTTCAAAGAGGGGCTGGAAAAGACCAACTATAGTTCCACAGTAAAAGTTGGGGAAGGTTCTCAGGCTAAAGCATGAGAACAAGAAGAAGTTGAAGAAGTCAACAACTGACAACTAGCTGAAATGCTCAGAAACCATAGTGCATGCATAGATCACCTTGAAGCTGTCATCAATGAAAACAACCAGTTGCTGCAGAGTCTCAATGACCATCACTTTGATGGTAGAGCTCGATTTCCTCCCTCCACCACACTAGACAGTATATGAGATTTTCTTTTAAGTTTGTTTGAGAGTTTAGTGACTGTGTTTCTGATTTATCATTTGTACTCCTAAAACTCTACGTTTTGATGGCTTTTGCACATGTTTTGAGAGTGGATTGTCTAAACTACATTTATTTTGTAATTAAACTTTTATGTTGGATGCTATAAGCTTGATGATTGTTGTTTTGCTGTGCTTATTATTTCATTAATTTTAAATGTAGTTTCTCATTTTCTTTTCTTATTAGAGTTACTTCGTGACTGGCATAATGTTATTCTTTGATTATACTATTAAAGATCACTCATGTTTGGTTTTCAAACATAAGGACAAATCTAACAACATAGTTATAGAGCGAGAGTGTGAGAACTTTATCAAATTCGATTATTCATAGTGACACTAATAACTCAACGCTCGACTTAGAGATGTTACCTAATGACTACTTTGAGGAGAGTAATTTGTTACTTTTACCTCTATACTAACCCCCATTTTTTACATTAGCACCACTTCTATTTTTTGACGTGAGAAGGTGGAGTGAGGCAGACCTCGAGCTGGTATTTAGAATTGAATGGGTGGAAGTAGACATAGCTAATGAGTGGCCTGATACTTCTAACCCAACCGCTGACGAAGAAACTTACTCAACCTCTGAAGATCCACTTTATTCTAACCTTGATGGCTTTGGTGAATATGATGAATCTGCTGATATGTCACCATTTGAGGACATACCCAGTCAGGAGACGAACACAAATATAGTAGAAGGTGAAGTCTCATCATATTACAGATATGAAGCATTAGAATCTCCTACTAACACATTACCTGTTCCATTTCATTGTCTTGATGCTTATTGTGCCAACTTATGGTAATATTTATCTATTTTTTAATTTATTTTTATATATTTAGTTTTTCTTTCCATTCTACCACATGTTCATGCACTAAGTTGGGGGGAAACTTCATTATATTTGCATGCTCATTTTTATATTCTCCCTCTTATCTAAACGTTAAAGACACATGCTTAATTAGATTTCTATATACACGTTGGACAATGTGACTTTTAGTTGGGGGGTATAAGCATGTAAGCTTACGCATGCAAAATCTATCCTTTAGAGGATAATTTTGGGTGAAATGAAAAAAAAAAAAAAAAATCTAGTTTTGACTAAAATTGACCAGAATTTTTGCTTAAAACCCAACTTGAACCAAAATAAGACTTTGCATGTATGAACATTAACTAGTTTTAAAGAGAATATTGATTAGAAAAAGAATGAGAGGATTGTTTTTAGTTTCAGGCAAGTGATAAAATTCAAAATGAGTGTAAACCCTTTTCCCTAGGACATAGATAGCTAACCAACTAGAGTGTGAGAATGAAGATGTGTTGAGGAGTAGAATCTATAAGAATTAATTGTCTAAGTATGTCAAAACATAGGTGAAGACTCAATAATAGCTATTTATTTCGAGCTTTAGAGCTATACCGTTCTTCTCCAAAGAATACACGAAATATGCAATTTTCTTTCTATCTAATTTTTTATAGCTTCATAATGTTATTTTGCTTTGGTATGAAATGAACAAGATGCTCTGCTTGTTTTATGCACTTGAATTGATGCTCTGTAAAGATGTATTAGCCTTTAGAGGATCGGAAGGATAGAAGTGAAGAAAAGGATGAAAGCGCCTCTACCACACCAGTATAAGGGATTGGAGCAAATATGGAAGAGATTGAAGCAAAAACTGAACAGAAGCAATATTGGTTCTTTTCCCCCAGGACAGTAATTTGAAGTAGCTAAAGGCGTTTTACACTAAAAAAATTTTTAGAATTCGAAATGCAATTTTGTTCTTGCCATCTGGAAGTCACTTTTGCTGCTCGAACGACACAGTCCAATTAATTTCTGAGATTTTTATTTTGATATCCTAAGGTTTGTAGCCTATAAATAGGCTGATATAGGTCGACTTTGATTATTCTTTTATCAACTATTTTTATCAGTTTTAAAGTTCTAGGGTTAGCTTTCATTCTTCTTTTTTCATTGTTTTTAAGTTTTATGCATTGGATTAACCGCGGATTCTTTCATTGTTCAGCAGCATTAATAGAAGTTCCAGGTTTTTCTTTTTAATATATTCTACTTATTCTACTTCGTTCTTTATTGTTTATCATGTTTGTGTGGTTACTACAATGCTAGGCTAGATTTATTAACTTGATTTAACCCATCGATGATGGGTAGGGTTTTATTCTATGTTTAAATGCCAAGTGAACTTTTCATGCAAGGTTAAACTTATATGTTAGGGTCTATATTTTCTGAACTTATTTTGTAAGATTCAAAAGCTTTCAAAACGTATCATATTGATCATATTTTCTTAAAATCACTAATATTATTATATGATTAAAAGAGTTATATTTTTGAAATCAAATAAAGCTTAGTTTAAACCAAAGAGAAAATAACGAAAAATTTTCTAGCATGTATTTCCTAAACGTGAATTCAACACTGTGCTTTGGAACGTTTATTTTTAACGATGATATTTTTCGGTTTATCTTTCCTAAATGTGAAATCTAAACTATGGTAAGAACTATGTTTAAATTGAAAACAAATAACCGACCCGAATTCCTAGGTTGGATCAAGTCTTTATTTATTCAAAACCTTAGATATTTAAAATCTTGCTTTACATTAGTTTAATTTGAGTTCTCTAGTTTATTATTTATAATAATATTAGTTTGTTTGATTGCTTCTTCCTTTTTAGCACTTGTAATTTTAGATTTAGAAAATTTAATTTTATTGTTATTTGGAAACCATTATGATTAGTTAACAAACATCTAGCCAAGCAAACCGATTTCACAATCACTTGAAGGATTTAATTATTGGTGATCCATCTAAAGGTATAACCACTCATTCATCTCTCAAAAATATTTGTAATAATCTAACTTTTCGTTCTTAAATTGAGCCTAAATGTTTTCAAGAAGTTGAAATGATGAAAGTTGGATTTTAACTATGGAAAAAGAGCTTAATCAATTTGAAAGAAAAAAAGTTTGGGATTTAGTCCCTAGACCTAATGATCATCTTTGATTGGAACAAAATAGGATTTTAGAAATAAAATGGATGAATCCAGGATAGTTATTAGAAATAAAGCTCGATTGGTTGTCCAAGTCTTTAATCAAGATGAAGGAATTGATTTTGATGAAACTTTTACCTTGATAGTTAGATTAGAAGAAATTATAATTATTTCCAATTGCGTGTTTTAAAATTTTCAAGTTTTATCAAATGGATGTTAAAAATGCTTTTCTAAATAGATACATTTTGAAGCAAGTTTATGTTGAACAACCTCTCGGTTTTGAAAATTATGAATTGCCAAATCATGTTTATAAACTCAAAAAGGCATTACATGGTTTAAGACAAGCTCCAATGGCTTGGTATGAAAGGTTGAGTAAATTTTTGATTGAAAATGGTTTTACTAGAGGAACAATTAACACTTCTCTCTTTAGTAAAACAAAAAATCATGATATACTTATTATTCAAATATATGTGGATGATACTATATTTGGTGCTACTAATGACTCTCTTTGTCAAGAATTTACAAAGAGCATGCAAGTTGAATTTGAAATGAGTATAATGGGAGAGTTAAATTATTTTCTTGGACCTTAAATTAAGTAAACTAAGAAAGGCATCTTTATAAACCAAGCCAAGTACACAAAAGATCTACTCAAAAGGATTGGAATGAAAAATGCAAAGCCTATTGGGACCCTATGCGTCTTTTAACCAAACATGACAAGGATGAAAATGGTAACAAAGTTGATAAAAACTTTATAGAGATACGATAGGCGCACTTTTATACTTAACGGCAAGGAGACCCGATATTATGTTTAGTGTATGCATACGTGCTAGATTTTAATCATGCCCTAAGTTAAACGTATATTAATATATTTATTAGGAACACCAAATTTAAGATTAATTTATCCTAGGGACATTTCGTTTGATCTTATTGGTTACTTTGATACGAATTTTATGGGATGTAAGGTTGGTAAAAAAATGTACTAGTGTACTTGTCAATTTTTAGGTCATTAACTTATACCATGGTTTAGCATGAAACAAAATTCCGTAGCATTGTCCACTGCGGAAGCCAAGTATATCGTGGCTAGAAGTTGTTGTGCATAAATTTTATGGATGCATAATTAGAAGATTATGGACTCTACTTTTATCATATTCCAATTAGTTGTGATAATACTAGTACTATTAATTTATCAAAAATTCCCATTCAACATTCTAAGACAAAACACATTAAAATTAGACACCACTTTCATAGAGATCGTGTTCAAAAAGGTGATATTATTCTTGAATTTGTTGGGATAGAAAAGCAATTAGTTGATATTTTTACTAAGCTATTGAATGAGAATAAATTTTGTTATATATTCGTAAAGAACTTGGTATGTCTAATCCAATATGATATTGATTTAATATCCTTTATAATCACTAATACTTAAGTTTATTATCGTATATTTAGGGGGAGTTAAATCTATTTTAATAAATTTTTTTATTGACATTGATGCATATATTTAGGAGGAGAATTATAAAAGTTTTAACAAATTTTTTTTTCCTAATAATATTTTTGTTGATGTCAAAAGGGGAGAAAAACAAAATATTGATGATTGATTAAGCTTATATGAATAGAAAATCCTTTCTTGATTTATGTCTTTTGAAAATTTAAGTTTTAACTCGTCAATAGTTTTTTACCATCGAAAAAGGGGGAGATTGTTGACCCAATGTTTATAAACCTAGTTTTATAATTGATTTTGATAATAACAAACATGGAATTAAATTTTTATAATTAATTTTGATTTGATATATTCAAGATAATATGCTTGGAAGAGATTAATATTATTTTGTAGGTATTTTTATATAATTTGGATGATAAAATAAAGGAATTTCAATGTTTGGAGTGATGGAAATTAAAGAAAGATGAATGCTTAGAGTTTAATTCAGATGAACATTCAAATCAGATACATGTTAGTATATGGATAATATTGGAACATCTACTGGTTCAATTTTCATGAAATTTTAATATAGTAAACTAGTCGTCCATATCTACAACTTTACAACGGAAAGTTTTGTGGTTCTGAAGTTAAGAAGTCCAAAAATGATTTGGAAAATTACTCATTGTAGAAGAGATTTTAATTCTGAATTCTGGAGCTAACCTTAGTTTTTGAGACATAACTCATAACTATAACTTTAAAAATTCTGATTTTTGGCGTGTGAAAAAAATACATATAAATCTACAAAATTTGTAGTTTTAATATTCTTCAAATTCTAAAAGCATCATGATGAAACAATAGCCTTAATTGGAAACACATATCCAGAATGTCAAGAAAAGCTATTTAGAGCTAGTCTCGGTTTGAAGGCTATATCTGAAGATCTAACCATTAGATGAAGCTCAAATTTGGCCATAATATAGTTTACTTATATATTTACAAAGTCATTACTCTGAGAAAATGTCAGTATGAATGTTATGAGAGTGAAAAATGGTCATAAAGTTATCTTGGAAAATCCAAATCTGAAAGACAGCATTGGAAGAAAGGAAATTCAATTTTTTTCAAAGGTAAAAGTTTCTTTTTATTTATAAATGACCATTTGAGGATTTTTGCCTATAAATACAAGCTTAAACTTAGATTCAAGGAGAAGAATGAGATAAAGAATGAAGTGCTTACAAAAAGAAACAATAAAGTTCATCATTTTCCAAATATAGAGTGATTTTTTTCTACACTTGTGCTTCATCTTTCATAGTCAACTTGTGAGGGTTTTTTTTTTTTTTTAAATTGAGTGAGTTTTAAACTCAGCATTGTTATAGTAAAAAGGGGAAATTTATAACCATATTAGTTTGTGACAGTTGGGTAAGCTCTTATTGATTTTGGTTCAAGCGTTAGAACCAAAACAAGAGAGGCTTATTAAGTGATTTAGAGATTGAATCACTTAGTGTGAGTGATTTGACGATAAAATCACTTGAGAAAAGTTTTTAGCACCTTGGGAAGTTAGTGTATAACAAGTTTTTCAAAGAATAGTGGAGAAATCTCAAGGAAGGCTTTGAGGAATGGACGTAGGCAAAATTAAAGCCGAATCACTATAAATTGGTTGTGTTTTTCTTCTCTTCCTTTTTCTTTATTTTTATTGCAAAAACTAGTACTCACTTTTCATCCACAAATATTGAATATTTTTTTAAGCGCATTCCATTTTTTATTACCCTTTTTATCTTAATATATTTGCTTTAAGGTTGAAAGTTTTATTTGAAAATTTTTAAGCAATCCAATTCACTATGCTCTAGCGTTGTTATATGGGACAAAAAAAACATTTATTCAAAGTAACTTGAATTAATTGGTTTATTCAAGGTAATGGCATTGATCTATTCTTATGCTATTACTTGAACATGATTTATTGCATTATCCTAATTTTAAAATTTTTATAGTGCTACATAGTTTTGAAGGTTATATAATTTTTTTTTTCTTTTTTTGCATATTTATGTATTTATTCATTATCTATCATCTATTAATCACGCATTTGTAGATGGCACCGGGAAAGAATTCTAGATGAGCACAGAGTGATGGAGCTTAGGGAGATGTGGGTTAACCAGCCAACGCCGGCACCAAGCAGTAGTACTAGTATAAATTGAAATCATATTCATTAATTTTCAGTTATATTTTATTTATACATGTTTTTAATAGCTTTCTTATTTTTTTGTAGCGTCCACCTCAACCACCAGATTAGTACGTGGATCCATCCAAGGACTTTGCCTAGATCATCTTTTTAAGAAAGATAAAATGATCTATGAGCGTAACTATGGACCCTGAGTAAGGACGACCATTTGATTGTGACAAGTTAGCTAAGTTGTCAAGAAAGTGTAGTATTAAGACCATACACTTTTCTGCCATACAATCATTATCGTTGCACTGACACTAGCGAGAGGGATGATGGTAAATACAACACAATAATAGAAAGGCACAAAATCAAACAAGGAAAATCCAAACCAGCAGAAATCTCAAATATTTCACTATACGAAAAGTTTAGTTATAAAGAATAACCTCTCGATAGACTCAAATACTTGACTCTATATTTTTGACTCTTCGTTCATGTCCTCAATGCACTAGTCTCCAAGTGAAAAACACACTTCAAGTACACAAAGACGATAAATAGGATTCTCAGTAGCAAGCTGAATCCACAAGCCTCGTAATTCAAACTCCTTAGAATCACGCACACACAATGTATGATGTTGTTGTGGTTATGTGTTGAGAGAAATTAACAAATAGTAAAATCCTCAAAATCTTTAATAATATCTTCCTCTGTTGGAAACCCTAGATGCGTCCTTGAATAGATATAGAATGGAAACCCAGATGTATTAGGCTTCTAAAATGCGGTTTGAACATTTAAACTGCCATGCTTGCAGAAGTGGTCTTCCTGTTGTTACTCATAACCATCCCACATGCCTTTTATCTGAGAATACCCTTTTCAGTATTATCTTCCAAATTAGAGCAACTTGCCCGTACCATCCCACGCTTTTCCATCAAGTTTTTCACAAATTAGGTTATTCCAATTCTCTGAATTTTTTAGTTTTTCAAATTTCTTCTGACACCAGCACAAATTGTTCTATCTTGAATCTTTAACATCTTAGCCTACGTCTAAATTTATAAAGACTAGAACGCTACTTTGATTATGAATTTGTCAATTGCCATTAAAGGGGTGTTTGGAAGATAAATTAGTAAAAGTGTAATGTGTCAGTTACTTTTTGGCGTTTGTATGAGAAATTTAAAATTTCTAACTGAACTCGTTCGAACATAGTTGAATAATCTATTCGAGCAAATTTCATATGTTATTCTATGCTTTTGATTTGATAGAACCTGTTCAAACGTGGTCGAATGATCTATTCAAATAGTTTTGGTTAGAAAAGTTAAAAAAAATCAACAAAAAATAGTAAAAGCTAACAAAAATTAGTAAAAAACTTGTAAAATTTAGAATTTCAAAATAAACGCATAGAAAACTAGAATAACCAAAAGTTGGTAAAAGTTTATAAAAATTTGAA
>QLOD02144666.1:0-16966 GCA_003260245.2 Sideroxylon spinosum | reverse complement strand
CATAACGACGACCCCAGGTCTCAAAGTAGTCTTCCTCTATACTGTTTACATCCCCAATGATGTAATAATTTTCCAGGACATTCGTCTTATTGCAAGCTTTCAAAATCATATTATAATAAAAAAACCGAATTACGTAGCAAAAGTTATGGCCGATTTAAGATTTTAACAACCGCACAGGGATAATGATGACCCTAGGTCTCCATGTAGTCTTCTGCCATGCTGTCTACATCATCTAATAATGTAACAACTTTCTAAGACCCTCATCTCATTACAAACTTTCCAGTAACAAATTATAATAAGCAAACGGAGTTACATAGCAAAAAGTATGGCCGCGGCCATAACGACGACGCAAGGACTCAAAGTAGTCTTCCTCTATATTGTTTACATCCCCAATGATGTAATAATTTTCCAGGGCATTCATCTTATTACAAGATTTCCATAAACATATTATAATAAAAAAACGGGGTTACGCAAGAAAAATTACATCCGATTTAAAATTTAACGATCGCACGGGCATAACGACACCCTTGGGTCTCACCTTAGCCTTACGCTATGCTATCTGTATCATCAAATGATGTAATAATTCTCCTAGTCCATCGTCTCATTACAAGCTTTCTCGAAGCATATTATAATAAGAAAATGAAGTCACGTAGCAAAAGTTATGGCCGATTTAAGATTTAACGACCGTGCGGGGATAATGATGACCCGAGGTCTCCATGTAGTCTTCTGCTATGCGGTCGACATCACCCAATGATGTATCAAGTTTCTAGGGCCTTCGTCTCATTACAAAATTTCCAAAAACATATTATAATAAGCAAATGAAGTTACGTAGCAAATATTATGACCGATATAAGATTCTAATGACCGTGCGGTCATAACGACGACTACAGGTCTCCAAGTAGTCTTTCGCTATGCCGTTTATATCCCCAAATGATGTAATAATTTTCCAGAGCATTCGTCTTATTACAAGCTTTCCGTAAACATTTTATAATAAAAAAATGGAGTTACGCAGCAAAAATTACATCTGATTTAAAAGTCAACGACCACGATGGCATAACGACGCACTAGGGTCTCCACATAGTCTTATGTTATACAATCTGTGTCATCGAACAATGTAATAATTCTCCAGGGCCATCATCTCATTACAAGCTTTCTAGAAACATATTATAATAAGAAAACGAAGTCACGTAGCAAAAGTTATGGCCGATTTAAGATTTAACAACCGCGCGGGGATAACGATGACCCTAGGTATCCATGTAGTCTTCTGCCATACTGTCTACATCATCCAATGATGTAACAACTTTCTAGGACCTTTGTCTCCGTACAAGCTTTCCAGAAACATATTATAATAAGCAAACTGAGTTAGGTTGCAAAAACTATAGCCGATTTAAGATTACAACACCCGCGCGGCCATAACGACGACCCCAGGTCTCAAAGGAGTCATCCTCTATACTGCTTACATCCCCAATTATGTAATAATTTTCCAGGGCATTCATCCTATTACAAGCTTTCCATAAATCTATTATAATAAAATTACGGAGTTACGCAGCAAAAATTACATCCGATTTAAAATATAACGATCGCGCGAGCATAACGACGCCCTTGGGTCTCCACTTAGCCTTACGCTATGCTACCTGTATCGTCGAACGATGTAATAATTCTCCAGGGCTATCTTCAGATTACGAGCTTTCTAGAAATATATTATAATAAGAAAACGGAGTTACGTAGCAAAAGTTATGGCCGCTTTAAGATTTAACGACCGTACGAGGATAATGATGACCCTAGGTCTCCATGTAGTCTTTTGCTATGCTGTCTACGATGATGTAACAACTTTCTAGGACCTTCGTCTCATTACAAGCTTTCCAGAAACACATTATAATTAGCAAAAGGAGTTATGTAGCAAAAAATATGGCCGATTTAATATCTAAACGACCGCACGGCCATAACGGCGACCCCAGGTCTCAAAGTAGTCTTCCTCTATGCTGTTTACATCCCCAATAACGTGATAATTTTCTGGGACATTCATCTTATTAGAAGCTTTTCATAAACGTATTATATTAAAAAAACGGAGTTACGCAGCAAAAATTACATCGGATTTAAAATTTAACGATCGCACAAGTATAACGACGCCCTTGATCTCCCCTTAGTCTTACGCTATGCCATCCGTATCATTGAATGACGTAATAATTCTCCAGGGCCATTGTCTCATTACAAGCTTTCTAGAAACATATTATAGTAGGAAAATAAAGTTACGTAGCAAAAGTTATGGCCGATTTAAGATTTAACAACCGTGCGGGGATAATGATGGCCCTAGGTCTCCATGTAGTCTTCTGCTATGTTGTGGAAATCACCCAATGATGTGACAATTTTCTAGGGCCTTCGCCTCATTACAAGATTTCTAGAAACATATTATAATAAGCAAACGAAGTTACATAGCAAAAATTATGACCGATTTAAGATTCTAATGACCGCGCGGCCATAACGACGACCACAGGTCTCCAAGTTGTCTTTCGCTATGCTGTTTGCATCCCCAAATGATGTAGTAATTTTCCTGGGGGTTCATCTTATTACAAGCTTTTCGTAAACATTTTATAATAAAAAAATAGAGTTACGCAGCGAAAATTACATCTGATTTAAAATCTAACGACCGCGAGGGCATAACGACGTACTTGTGTCTCCACTTAGTCATATGCTATACAATTTGTATCATGAAATGATCTAATATTTCTCCAAGATCATTGCCTTAATACAGGATTTCCAAAAACTTATTATAAAATAAAACGGAGTAACGTAGAAAACGTTAACGCTGATTTAAAATTTAACGACCGCGCGGGAATAATGATGACCCTAGGTGTCCATGTAGTCTTCCACTATGTTGCCTACATCACCCAAAGATATAATAATCTTCAAGGGCCTTCATGTCATTACAAGATTTCCAGAAACATATTCTAATAATCAAAACGGAGTTACATAGCAAAAATTATGGCCGATTTAAGATTCTAACAATCACGCGGCCATAACGACGACCACATGTCTCTAAGTAGTCTTCCGCTATGCTATTTGCATTGCTAAATGATGTAATTATTTTCCAAGGAATTCGTCTTATTGCAGAATTTTCGTAAACATATTATAATGAAAAAACAGAGTTTCGCCGTAAAAGTTACGTCTGATTGATAATTTAACGACCGCGAGGGCATTGCGACGCCCTTGGGTCTCCACTTAGTCTTATGCTATACAATCTATATCATCGAATGACATAATAATTCTCCAAGACAATCGCCTTAATACAGGCTATCCAAAAACATATTATATTAAGAAAACGGAGTTATGTTGAAAAAGTTGTGGCCGATTTAAGATTTCAATGACCGCGCGGCCATAACGACGACCCCAGGTCTCAAAGTAGTCTTCCTCTATACTGTTTACATCCCCAATGATGTAATAATTTTCCAGGGCATTCACCTTATTACAAGCTTTCAAAATCGTATTATAATAAAGAAACCGAATTACGTAGCAAAAGTTATGGCCGATTTAAGATTTTAACAACCGCGTGGGGATAATGATGACCTTAGGTCTCCATGTAGTCCTCTGCCATGCTATCTGCATCATCTAATAATGTAACAACTTTCTAAGACCTTCATCTCATTACAAGCTTTCCAGAAACATATTGTAATGAGCAGACGGAGTTACGTAGCAAAAAGTATGGCCGATTTAAGATTTCAACGACCGCGCGGCCATAACGACGAAGCAAGGTCTCAAAGTAGTCTTCCTCTATACTGTTTACATCCCCAATGATGTAATAATTTTCCAGGGCATTCATCTTATTACAAGATTTCCATAAACATATTATAACAAAAAAATGGGGTTATACAGGAAAAATTACATCCAATTTAAAATTTAACGATCGCACGGGCATAACGATGCCCTTGGGTCTCCCCTTATCCTTACGCTATGCTACCTGTATCATCGAGTGATGTAATAATTCTCCAGGGCCATCGTCTCATTTCAAGCTTTCTAGAAGCATATTATAATAAGAAAACAAAGTCACGTAGCAAAAGTTATGCCCGATTTAAGATTTAACGACCGTGCGGGGATAATGATGACCCGAGGTCTCCATGTAGTCTTCTGCTATGCTGTCGACGTCACCCAATGATGTATCCACTTTCTAGGACTTTCGTCTCATTACAAGCTTTCCGTAAACATTTTATAATAAAAAAATAGAGTTACGCAGCAAAAATTACATCTGATTTAAAATTCAACGACCGCGAGGGCATAACGACGCACTTGGGTCTCCACTTAGTCTTATGCTATACAATCTGTATCATCGAACGATGTAATAATTCTCCAGGGCCATCGTCTCATTACAGGCGTTCTAGAAACTTATTATAATAAGAAAACGAAGTCACGTAGCAAAAGTCATGGCCGATTTAAGATTTAACGACCGTGCGGGGATAACGATGACCCTTGGTCTCCATGTAGTCTTCTATCATATTATCTAAATCATCCAATGATGTAACAACTACCTTGGACCTTCGTCTCAATACAAACTTTCCAGAAACATATTATAGTAAGCAAACTAAGATAGGTAGCAAAAACTATAGCCGATTTAAGATTTCAACGCCCACGCGGCCATAACGACGACCCCAGGTCTCAAAGTAGTCTTCCTCTATACTATTTACATCCCCAACGATGTAATAATTTTCCAGGGCATTCATCTTATTACAAGATTTCCATAAACATATTATAATGAAAAAAGGGGATACGCAGTAAAAATTACATCCGATTTCAAAATTTAACGATCGCACGGGCATAACAACGCCCTTGGGTCTCCTCTTACCCTTACGCTATGCTACCTGTATCATCGAATGATGTAATAATTCTCCAGGGCCATCGTCTCATTACAAGCTTTCTAGAAACATATTATAATAAGAAAACGAAGTCACGTGGTAAAAGTTATGGCCGATTTAAGATTTAACGACCATGTGGGGATAACGATGACCCTAGGTCTCTACGTAGTCTTCTGCCATACTGTCCACATCATCTAATGATATAACAACTTTCTAGGACCTTTGTCTCATTACAAGCTTTCCAGAAACATATTATAATAAACAAATTGAGTTAGGTAGCAAAAACTATAGCCGATTTAAGATTTCAATGCCCCCGCGGCCATAACGACGACCCTAGGTTTCAAAGTAGTCTTCCTCTATACTGTTTACATCCCCAATTATGTAATAATTTTCCAGGGCATTCATCCTATTACAAGCTTTCCATAAATCTATTATAATAAAAAAATAGAGTTACACAGCAAAAATTACATCCGATTTAAAATTTAACGATCGCGCAAGCATAACGGCGCCCTTGGGTCTCCACTTAGCCTTACGCTATGCTATCTGTATCGTCGAACGATGTAATAATTCTCCAGGTCCATCGTCAGATTACAAGCTTCCTAGAAATATATTATAATAAGAAAACAGAGTTACGTAGCAAAAGTTATGGCCGATTTAAGATTTAACGACCGTACGGGGATAATGATGACCCTAGGCCTCCATGTAGTCTTTTGCTATGCTGTCTACGATGATGCAACAAATTTCTTGGACCTTCATCTCATTACAAGCTTTCCAGAAACACATTATAATTGGCAAACGGAGTTACGTAGCAAAAAGTATGGCCGATTTAATATTTAAACGACTGCACGGCCATAACGACGACCCCAGGTCTCAAAGTAGTCTTCCTCTATGCTGTTTACATCCCCAATAATGTGATAATTTTCTGGGGCATTCATCTTATTAGAAGCTTTCCATAAACGTATTATATTAAAAAAACGGAGTTACGCAGCAAAAATTACATCGGATTTAAAATTTAACGATCGCACAAGTATAACGACGCCCTTGATCTCCCCTTAGTCTTATGCTACGCCATCCGTATCATTGAATGATGTAATAATTCTCCAGGGCCATTGTCTCATTACAAGCGTTCTAGAAACATATTTTAATAAGAAAATAGAGTTACGTAGCAAAAGTTATGGCCGATTTAAGATTTAACGACCGTGCGTGGATAATGATGACCCTAGGTCTCCATGTAGTCTTCTACTATGCAGTGGAAATCACCCAACGATGTGACAATTTCCTAGGGTTTTCGTCTCATTACAAGATTTCCTGTAACATATTATAATAAACAAACGAAGTTACGTAGCAAAAATTATGACCGATTTAAGATTCTAATGACCGCGTAGCCATAACGATGACCACAGGTTTCCAAGTAGTCTTCAGCTATGCTACTTTCCAGGGGGTTCATCTTATTACAAGATTTTCGTAAACATTTTATAATAAAAAAATAGAGTTACGCAGTGAAAATAACATCTGATTTAAAATTTAACAACCGCGAGGGCATAATGACGTACTTGTGTCTCCTCTTAGTCATATGCTATACAATCTGTATCATGAAATGATGTAATATTTCTCGAAGATCATCGTCTTAATACAGGCTTTCCAGAAACGTATTATAAAATGAAAACGGAGTGACGCAGAAAAAGCTAAGGCCGATTTAAAATTTAACGACCGCGCGGTGATAATGATGACCCTAGGTGTCCATGTAGTCTTCCACTATGCTGTCTACATCAGCCAATGATGTAATAATTTTCTAGGGCCTTCGTGTCATTACAAGACTTCTAGAAACATATTCTAATAAGCAAAACAAAGTCACATAGCAAAAATTATGGCCGATTTAAGATTCTAGCAATCACGCGGCCATAACGACGATCACTCGTCTCTAAGTGGTCTTCTGCTATACTGTTTGCATTCCTAAATGATGTAATAATTTTCCAAGGCATTCGACTTATTGCAAACTTTTCATAAACAAATTATAATAAAAAAACAGAGTTTCGCCGCAAAAGTTGCGCCTGATTGAAAATTAACGGCCGCGAGGGCATAGCGACGCCCTTGGGTCTCCACTTAGTCTTATGCTATACAATCTGTATCATCGAACGACGTAATAATTCTCCGAGAGAATCACCTTAATACAGGCAATCCAGAAACATATTATATTAAGAAAATAGAGTTACGTAGAAAAAGATGTCGCCGATTAAAGATTTCAATGACCGCGCGGCCTTAACGACGACCCCAGGTCTGAAAGTAGTCTTCCTCTATTTTGTTTACATCCCCAATGATGTAATAATTTTCCAGGTCATTCATCTTATTACAAGCTTTCAAAATCATATTATAATAAAAGAACCGAATTACGTAGCAAAAGTTATGGCCGATATAAGATTTAACGACAGTGCGGGGATAATGATGACCCGAGGTCTCCATGTAGTCTTCGGCTACGCTGTCGGCATCACCCAATGACGTATCAACTTTCTAGGGCCTTCGTCTCATTACAAGATTTCCGAAAACATATTACAATAAGCAAACGAAGTAACGTAGCAAATATTATGACTGATTTAAGATTCTAATGACCGCGCGGTCATAACGACGACCTCAGGTCTCCAAGTAGTCTTTCGCTATGCCGTTTACATCCCCAAATGATGTAATAATTTTCCAGGGCATTCCTCTTATTACAAGCTTTCCGTAAACATTTTATAATAAAAAATGGAGTTACGCAGCAAAAATTACATCTGATTTAAAATTCAACGACCGCGAGGGCATAACGACGCACTTGGGTCTCCACTTAGTCTTATGTTATACAATCTGTATCATCGAACGATTAATAATTCTCCAGGGCCATCGTCTCATTACAAGCTTTCTAGAAACATATTATACTAAGAAAACGAAGTCACGTAGCAAAAGTTATGACCGATTTAAGATTTAACGACCGTGCGGGGATAACGATGACCCTAGGTCTCCATGTAGTCTTCTGCCAAACTGTCTACATCACCCAATGATGTAACAACTTTCTAGGACCTTCGTCTCATTACAAGATTTCCAGAAACATATTATAATAAGCAAACTGAGTTAGGTAGCAAAAACTATAGCCGATTTAAGATTTCAATGCCTGCGCGGCCATAACGACGACCCCAGGTCTCAAAGTAGTCTTCCTCTATACTATTTACATCCCCAATTATGTAATAATTTTCCAGGGCATTCATCCTATTACAAGCTTTCCATAAATCTATTATAATAAAAAAACGGGGTTACGCAGCAAAAATTACATCCGATTTAAAATTTAACGGTCGTGCGAGCATAACGACACCGTTGGGTCTCCACTTAGCCTTACGGTATGCTACTTGTATCGTCGAACGATGTAATAATTCACCAGGGCCATCGTCAGATTACAAGCTTTCTAGAAACATATTATAATAAGAAAACGGAGTTACGTAGCAAAAGTTATGGCCGATTTAAGATTTAATGACCGCACGGGGATAATGATGACCTTAGGTCTCCATGTAGTCTTTTGCTATGCTGTCTACGATGATGTAACAACTTTCTAGGACCTTCGTCTCATTACAAGCTTTCCAGAAAATATTATAATTAGCAAACGGAGTTACGTAGCAAAAAGTATGGCCGATTTAAGATTTAAACGACCGCACGGCCATAACGACGACCCCAGGTCTCAAAGTAGTCTTCCTCTATGCTGTTTACATCCCCAATGATGTGATAATTTTCTGGGACATTCATCATATGAGAAGCTTTCCATAAACATATTATATTAGGAAAATAGAGTTACGCAGTAAAAATTACATCCGATTTAAAATTTAACGATCGCACAAGTATAACGACGCCCTTCATCTCCCCTTAGTCTTACGCTATG
The DNA here is from genome assembly GCA_003260245.2 of Sideroxylon spinosum. NCBI lineage: Eukaryota > Viridiplantae > Streptophyta > Magnoliopsida > Ericales > Sapotaceae > Sideroxylon > Sideroxylon spinosum. Next base: position 8,224 of record QLOD02144666.1, on the reverse strand, counting down.
CCATCTGTATCATTGAATGATGTAATATTTCTCCAAGGCCATTGTCTCATTACAAGCTTTCTAGAAACATATTATAATAAGAGAATAGAGTTACGTAGGAAAAGTTATGGCCGATTTAAGATTTAACGACCGCACGGGGATAATGATGACCTTAGGTCTCCATGTAGTCTTTTGCTATGCTGTCTACGATGATGTAACAACTTTCTAGGACCTTCGTCTCATTACAAGCTTTCCAGAAACATATTATAATTAGCAAACGGAGTTACTTAGCAAAAAGTGTGGCCGATTTAAGATTTAAACGACCGCATGGCCATAACGACGACCCCAGGTCTCAAAGTAGTATTCCTATATGCTGTTTACATCCCCAATGATGTGATAATTTTCTAGGACATTCATCATATGAGAAGCTTTCCATAAACATATTATATTAGAAAAATAGAGTTACGCTGTAAAAATTACATCCGATTTAAAATTTAATGATCGCACAGGTATAACGACGCCCTTCATCTCCCCTTAGTCTTACGCTATGCCATCTGTATCATTGAATGATGTAATATTTCTCCAAGGCCATTGTCTCATTACAAGCTTTCTAGAAACATATTATAATAAGAGAATAGAGTTACGTAGCAAAAGTTATGGCCGATTTAAGATTTAACGACCGTGCGGGGATAATGATGACCCTAGGTCTCCATGTAGTCTTCTACTATGCTGTGGAAATCACCCAATGATGTGAAAATTTTCTTATGCCTTCGTCTCATTACAAGATTTCCAGAAACATATTATAATAAGCAAATGAAGTTACGTAGCAATAATTATGACCGATTTAACATTCCAATGACCGCGCGGCCATAACGATGACCACAGGTCTCCAAGTAGTCTTTCGCAATGCTGTTTGCATCCCCAAATGATAAAATAATTTTCCAGGGGGTTCATCTTATTACAAGCTTTCCGTAAACATTTTATAATAAGAAAATAGAGTTACGCAGTGAAAATTACATCTGATTTAAAATTTAACGACCGCGAGGGCATAACGACGTACTTGTGTCTCCACTTAGTCATATGCTATACAATCTGTATCATGAAATGATGTAATATTTCTCCAAGATCATCGTCTTAATACAGGCTTTCCAGAAACATATTATAAAATGAAAACGGAGTAACGCAGAAAAAGTTAAGGCCGATTTAAAATTTAACGACCGTGCGGGGATAATGATGACCCTAGGTGTCCATGTAGTCTTCCACTATGCTGTCTACATCACCCAATGATGTAATAATTTTCTAGGGCCTTCGTGTCATCACAAGCTTTCCAGAAACATATTCTAATAAGAAAAACGGAGTTACATAGCAAAAATTATGGCCGATTTAAGATTCTAACAATCACGCGGCCATAACGACGACCACATGTCTCTAAGTCGTCTTCCACTATACTGTTTGCATTCCTAAATGATGTAATAATTTCCAAGGCATTCGACTTATTGCAAACTTTTCATAAACATATTATAATAAAAAAATAGAGTTTTGTCGCAAAAGTTACGTCTGATTGAAAATTTAACGACCGCGAGGGCATAGCGACGCTCTTGGGTCTCCACTTAGCCTTATGCTATACAATCTGAATCATCAAACGACGTAATAATTCTCCGAGACAATCGCCTCAATAAAGGCTATCCAGAAACATATTATGTTAAGGAAACGGAGTTTCGTAGAAAAAGTTATGCCCGATTTAAGATTTCAATGACCGTACGGCTATAACGACGACCCCAGGTCTCAAAGTAGTCTTCCTCTATACTGTTTACATCCCCAATGATGTAATAAGTTTCCAGGGCATTCATCTTATTACAAGCTTTCAAAATCATATTATAATAAAAAAACTGAATTACGTAGCAAAAGTTATGGCCGATTTAAGATTTTTAACAATCGCGCAGGGATAATGATGACCCTAGGTCTCCATGTAGTCTTCTGCCATGCTGTCTACATCATCCAATAATGTAACAGCTTTCTAAGACCCTCATCTCATTACAAGCTTTCCAGAATCAAATTATAATAAGCAAACGGTGTTACGTAGCAAAAAGTATGGCCGCGGCCATAACGACGACGCAAGGTCTCAAAGTAGTCTTCCTCTATATTGTTTACATCCCCAATGATGTAATAATTTTCCAGGGCCTTCATCTTATTACAAGATTTCCATAAACATATTATAATAAAAAAACGGGGTTTCGTAGGAAAAATTACATCCGATTTAAAATTTAACGATCGCACGGGCATAACGACGCCCTTGGGTCTCCCCTTAGCCTGACGCTATGCTATCTGCATCATCGAATGATGTAATAATTCTCCAGGGCCATCGTCTCATTACAAGCTTTCTTGAAGCATATTATAATAAGAAAACGAAGTCACGTAACAAAAGTTATGGCCGATTTAAGATTTAACGACCGTGCGGGGATAATGATGACCCGAGGTCTCCATGTAGTCTTCTGTTATGCTGTCGACATCACCCAATGATGTATCAAGTTTCTAGGGCCTTCGTCTCATTACAAAATTTCCAGAAACATATTATAATAAGCAAATGAAGTTACGTAGCAAATATTATGACCGATATAAGATTCTAATGATCGCGCGGTCATAACGACGACCACAGGTCTCCAAGTAGTCTTTCGCTATGCCGTTTACATCCCCAAATGATGTAATCATTTTCCAGGGCATTCGTCTTAATACAAGCTTTCCGTAAACATTTTATAATAAAAAAATAGAGTAACATAGCAAAAATTACATCTGATTCAAAAGTCAACGACCGCGAGGGCATAACGACGCACTTGGGTCTCCACTTAGTCTTATGTTATACAATCTGTATCATCGAACAATGTAATAATTCTCCAGGGCCATCGTCTCATTACAAGCTTTCTAGAAACATATTATAATAAGAAAACGAAGTCACGTAGCAAATGTTATGGCCGATTTAAGATTTAACAACTGTGCGGGGATAACAATGACCCTAGGTCTCCATGTAGTCCTCTGCCATACTGTCCACATCATCCAATGATGTAACAACTTTCTTGGACCTTCGTCTCGTTACAAGCTTTCCAGAAACATATTATAATAAGCAAACTGAGTTAGGTAGCAAAAACTATAGTCGATTTAAGATTTCAATGCCCGCGCGGCCATAACGACGACCCCAGATCTCAAAGTAGTCTTCCTCTATACTGTTTACATCCCCAATTATGTAATAATTTTGCAGGGCATTCATCCTATTACAAGCTTTCAATAAATCTATTATAATAAAAAAATGGAGTTACGCAACAAAAATTACATCCGATTTAAAATTTAACGTTCGCGCGAGCATAACGACGCCCTTGGGTCTCCACTTAGCCTTACGCTATGCTACCTGTATCATCGAACGACGTAATAATTCTCCAGGGCTATCGTCAGATTACAAGCTTTCTAGAAATATATTATAATAAGAAAACGGAGTTACGTAGCAAAAGTTATGGCCGATTTAAGATTTAACGACCGTACGGGGATAATGACGACCCTAGGTCTCCATGTAGTCTTTTGCTATGCTGTCTACGATGATGTAACAACTTTCTAGGACCTTCGTCTCATTACAGGCTTTCCAGAAACTCATTATAATTAGCAAAAGGAGTTACGTAGCAAAAAGTATGGCCGATTTAATATTTAAAAGACCGCACTGCCATAACGATGACCCCAGGTCTCAAAATAGTCTTCCTCTATGCTGTTTGCATCCCCAATAACGTGATAATTTTCTGGGGCATTCATCTTATTAGAAGCTTTCCATAAACGTATTATATTGAAAAAAGGGAGTTTCGCAGCAAAAATTACATCGGATTCAAAATTTAACGATCGCACAGGTATAACGACGCCCTTGATCTCCCCTTAGTCTTACGCTATGCCATCCGTATCATTGAATGACGTAATAATTCTCCAGGGCCATTGTCTCATTACAAGCTTTCTAGAAACATATTATAATAAGAAAATAGAGTTACGTAGCAAAAGTTATGGCTGATTTAAGATTTAACGACCGTGCGGGAATAATGATGACCCTAGGTCTCCATGTAGTCTTCTGCTATGTTGTGGAAATCACCCAATGATGTGACAATTTTCTAGGGCCTTCATCTCATTGCAAGATTTCCAGAAACATATTATAATAAGCAAACGAAGTTACGTAGCAAAAATTATGACCGATTCAAGATTGCAATGACCGCACAGCCATAACGACGACCACCGGTCTCCAAGTTGTCTTTCGCTATGCTGTTTGGATCCCCAAATGATGTAGTAATTTTCCAGGGGGTTCATCTTATTGCAAGCTTTCCGTAAACATTTTATAATAAAAAAATAGAGCTACACCGCGAAAATTACATTTGATTTAAAATTTAACGACCGCGAGGGCATAACGACGTACTTGTGTCTCCACTTAGTCATATGCTATACAATCTGTATCGTGAAATGATGTAATATTTCTCCAAGATCATCGTCTTAATACAGGCTTTCCAGAAACATAATATAAAATGAAAACGGAGTAACGTAGAAAACGTTAAGGCTAATTTAAAATTTAACGACCGCGCGGGGATAATGATGACCCTAGGTGTCCATGTAGTCTTCCACTATGTTGTCTACATCATCCAATGATGTAATAATTTTCTAGGGCCTTCATGTCATTACAAGATTTCCAGAAACATATTCCAATAGGTAAAACGGAGTTACATAGCAAAAATTATGGCCGATTTAAGATTCTAACAATCACCCAGCCATAACGACGACCACAGGTCTCTAAGTAGTCTTCCGCTATACTGTTTGCATTCCTAAATGATGTAATAATTTTCCAAGGCATTCGTCTTATTGCAGAATTTTCGCAAACATATTATAATAAAAAAACAGAGTTTCGCCGCAAAAGTTACGTCTGATTGATAATTTAACGACCGCGAGGGCATAGCTACGCCCTTGGGTCTCCACTTAGTTTTATGCTATACAATCTATATCATCGAATGACGTAATGATTCTCCAAGACAATTGCCTTAATATGGGCTATCCAGAAACATATTATATTAAGAAAACGGAGTTACGTAGAAAAAGTTGTGGCCGATTTAAGGTTTCAATGACCGCGCGGCCATAACGACGACCTTAAGTCTCAAAGTAGTCTTCCTCTATACTGTTTACATCCCGAATGATGTAATAATTTTCCAGGGCATTCACCTTATTACAAGCTTTCAAAATTATATTATGATAAAAAAACCGAATTACGTAGCAAAAGTTATGGCCGATTTAAGATTTTAACAACCGCGCGGGGATAATGATGACCTTAGGTCTCCATGTAGTCTTCTGCCATGCTGTCTACATCTTCCAATAATGTAACAGCTTTCTAAAACCTTCATCTCATTACAAGCTTTCCAGAAACATATTATAATAAGCAGACGGAGTTACGTAGCAAAAAGGTTGGCCGATTTAAGATTTTAACGATCGCGCGGCCATAACGACGAACCAAGGTCTCAAAGTGGTCTTCCTCTATACTGTTTACATCCCCAATGATGTAATAATTTTCCAGGGCATTCGTCTTATTACAAGATTTCCATAAACATATTATAACAAAAAAAAGGGGTTACGCAGAAAAATTACATCCGATTTAAAATTAAACGATCGCACGGGCATAACGGCGCCCTTGGGTCTCCCCTTAGCCTTACGCTATGCTATCTGTATCGTCGAATGATGTAATAATCCTCCAGGGTCATCGTCTCATTACAAACTTTCTAGAAGCATATTATAATAAGAAAACAATGTCACGTAGCAAAACTTATGGTCGATTTAAGATTTAACGACCGTGCGGGGATAGTGACGACCCGAGGTCTCCACGTAGTCTTCTGCTATGCTGTCGACATCACTCAATGATGTATCCACTTTCTAGGGCCTTCGTCTCATTACAAGATTTCCAGAAACATATTATAATAAGCAAACGAAGTTACGTAGCAAATATTATGACCGATTTAAGATTCTAATGACCGCGCGGCCATAACGACGACCATAGGTCTCGAAGTAGTCTTTCACTCTGCCGTTTACATCCCCAAATGGTGTAATAATTTTCCACGGCATTCCCCTTATTACAAGCTTTCCGTAAACATTTTATAATAAAAAAATAGAGTTACACAGCAAAAATTACATCTGATTTAAAATTCAACGACCGCGAGGGCATAACGACGCACTTGGGTCTCCACTTAGTCATATGCTATACAATCTGTATCATCGAACGATGTAATAATTCTCCAGGGCCATCGTCTCATTACAACCTTCCTAGAAACATATTATAATAAGAAAACGAAGTCATGCAGCAAAAGTTATGGCCGATTTAAGATTTAACGACCGTGCGGGGATAACGATGACCCTAGGTCTCCATGTAATCTTCTGCCATACTGTCTAAATCATCCAATGATGTAACAACTTTCTTGGACCTTCGTCTCGTTACAAGCTTTCCAGAAACATATTATAATAAGCGAACTGAGTTAGGTAGCAAAAACTATTGCCGAGTTAAGATTTCAACGCCCACGCGGCCAAAACGACGACCCCAGGTCTCAAAGTAGTCTTCCGCTATACTGTTTATATCCCAATGATGTAATAATTTCTAGGGCATTCATCTTATTACAAGATTTCCATAAGCATATTATAATAAAAAACGGGGTTACACAGGAAAAATTACATCCGATTTAAAATTTAATGATCGCACGGGCATAACGACGCCCTCGGGTCTTCCCTTACCCTTACGCTATGCTATCTGTATCATTGAATGATGTAATAATTCTCCAGGGCCATCGTCTCATTACAAGCTTTCTAGAAACATATTATAATAAGAAAACGAAGTCACGTAGCAAACATTATGGCCGATTTAAGATTTAACAACCGTGCAGGGATAACGATGACCCTAGGTCTCCTTGTAGTCTTCTGCCATGCTGTCTACATCATCCAATAATGTTACAACTTTCTAGGACATTCGTCTTATTACAAGCTTTCTAGAAACATATTATAATAAGTAAACGGAGTTACGTAACAAAAAGTATGGTCGATTTAAGATTTCAACGACCACGCGGCCATAACGACGACCCAAGGTCTCAAAGTAGTCTTCCTCTATACTGTTTACATCCCCAGTGATGTAATAATTTTCCTCGGTATTCATCTTATTACAAGATTTCATAAACATATTATAATAAAAAACGGGGTTACACAGGAAAAATTACATCCGATTTAAAATTTAACGATCGCACGGGCATAACGACGCCCTTGGGTCTCCCCTTAGCCTGACGCTATGCTATCTGTATCATCAAATGATGTAATAATTCTCCAGGGCCATCGTCTCATTACAAGCTTTCTAGAAGCATATTATAATAAGAAAACGAAGTCACGTAGTAAAAGTTATGGCGGATTTAAGATTTAACAACCGTGCGGGGATAATGATGACCCGATGTCTCCATGTAGTCTTCTGCTATGCTGTCGACATTACTCAATGATATATCAACTTTCTAGGGCCTTCGTCTCATTACCAGATTTCCAGAAACATATTATAATAAGTAAATGAAGTTACGTAGAAAATATTATGGCCGATTTAAGATTCTAATGACCGCACGGCCATAACGACGACCACAGGTCTCCAAGTAGTTTTTCGCTACGCCGTTTACCTCCCCAAATGATGTAATAATTTTCCACGGCATTCGTCTTATTACAAGCTTTCTAGTACCTTCGTCTCATTACAAGCTTTCTAGAAACATATTATAATAAGCAAACTAAGTTAAGTAGCAAAAACTATAGCCGATTTAAGATTTCAACACCCGCGCGGCCATAACGACAACCCCAGGTCTCAAAGTAGTCTTCCTCTATACTGTTTACATCCCCAATTACGTAATAATTTTCCAGGGCATTCATCCTATTACAAGCTTTCCATAAATCTATTATAATAAAAAAACGGAGTTACGTAGCAAAAATTACATCCGATTTCAAATTTAACGATCGCGCAGGCATAACGACGCCCTTGGGTCTCCACTTAGCCTTATGCTATGCTACCTGTATCGCCGAACGATGTAATAATTCTCCCGGCCATCGTTAGATTACAAGCTTCTTAGAAACATATTATAATAAGAAAACGGAGTTACGTACCAAAAGTTATGGCCGATTTAAGATTTAACGACCGTACGGGGATAGTGATGACCCTAGGTCTCCATGTAGTCTTTTGCTA
>QLOD02144653.1:0-16973 GCA_003260245.2 Sideroxylon spinosum | reverse complement strand
CAAAATTAACCATAAGGTCAATTAAATGAAGCCATGTAGAAATAACCTCCAATCTCATTTTTTTCTGTTTATATCTCTCAGAAAGAACAGAGACAACATGCTTTGCTAAAAATGCTGATAGTGTCTGGACCATTGCAGATACCCAAGCTTCCTTGGCACTAAGGTTCACCAGTTTTGCTCTATCAATCAGAGGCTGCAAAACGTCATCAATTCCTGTGATGAAATCCCTGGTAATCTTAAACACGAGAGCAAATATAAACTCCGGCTGATCAACCCATTTCGAGAAGTGATATTCTATTCGTGATGCAATAGGAGATACCAGTTCATCGATCGCCCAAAGGTCTATATTTAGCGTCTTCTTTTGCCCCAAAAGGCCAAGCTGTCGCTCCTCCCTGTGTGTCTGCAGATGCTGCAAAGCACAAAGTGCTAGAAAACTCTCAGAATAGGCCTTTTGTTTGTCTATTTGCATTAAAACTAGCGGATTTGGAAGGACAGAGAGCTTTTCACCATCTATTTTTGAACTCAAAACTTTTGGTGGCCATCCAAGAGCTAAAAGAAGAGCTCGGTGATCCACAAGAACACGTGGCCGGATCAAAGCCAATATTTTATCTACTCTAGAATCCACAGACTTCATAAGATGGCACCATTGAGGTTTGAACTTCACCTGACTGACCAATAATTCCTCAATATCATTCATGGCTCTTACAGCTCGAAAAAAGTTCTCTTGCCTTGATCCATGACCCTGCATTCAACAAATAAATTAATCTCCATGTGCATTCCCACCACTTGATCCAACTACACAATGCATATCCCTTATAAAGGAAAAGATAGAAAGAACAACTCTGATAGAGACCCATAACTATTGAAACTGATGGATGTGAACAAGAAGCTGTGAACAGATGTTCAGTTTGTTGATTAACAACAGACAATGCTGCATCTTCAAGATCTCCAACGACTGCTTCCAACTGTATGGTAGTTTCTGAAATCTTAAATAGGTAAGTAAAGAATTGCCCGGTAAGTGCAACAGAAAAAATGAGAGCAAGTATAAAATTTGCATAACATCTATGATTGGATTCAGAGAAGGCAAATGTCTCAAGTAATTTAGTACCGTGTAAGACATATTGATCAAGCTAAAGCCATCAAGTCTCAAAAACTTTTCACACCATAAGCCAGGAATATATGTATTGCAAGAACAACTCATTTTTGGTGGGCAAGGATAGAAAAGACAATATAGATTAGACAGCTATATTACGGCCATGAATGCAAAGAGAGAAACTTCGAGTTGAGGATTCATTGGCATATGAACTAATTGCAAACTTGGAACTGGTTCAAAAAGACACAATATACATCAACAGTGTAACAGCTCATGCATGATCAAGAAAGAATGATAGCACGTCATTTGAGAATTCTGAAGTAACTTCACCCAAAGATTTTAAGCAATCAAAATCATTTTCTAAATCTGTTTGCTCAGTGAAAGTTTAAGAATCAACTCATTCTGGCATATCTCAAGAACTTAATTTGCATAAAATCAATAAGGTCCACCTATTCCAAGATATTGCAAAGCCATTCATATGAAACTGAATTCATGCTTTACCGATGAATTGACACTTGACAACTATAGGGTCACCTAAGGTATTGCAAAACGATTCATAGGAAGCTGATTTCATGTATACTGATGAACTGACACTTGGAAAACTATGGGATCACTTTTAAAACTCAACGAGGTCTTTTATCCACATGTTTCCTCATTGGTCTGTTTTTCAATGCTTCAAATAATTTGGCTGTGATCCTATATGATGAACAATCGTGCTCCAACATTTTCTTGCCCATCACTCCCTCTTATTTTTGTGAAAACACGGTACTAACGTTGTGAAATGGAAACAGCAGCTTCTGATTATTTATAAGAAAAAAGTTTTGAGATTTAGGTACATTTTGGAAATCCTTACAACTTACTAGTAGCGCAGTAAAACGAACAAGCTGCTCGATTGAGAATTCCAACATTTCACTTTCAAGTTATTACCAAGGTTGTCAGTTGTCAAAATTGGGATCCTACCTAGGATTGGCAGAGGGATCTTCCAAATTGGATCAACCATTGTAAGCTTGTACCAAAAAAAGGAATGAGAGAGTGATAAATTTATACGAATAATAAATAATCCAAAACAAATAGAGGATGAGCTTAAATTGTAGAGTGTTCAGCACCATCTCATTTAAAAGCTTAAGATGTTAGAAAAGAGGCAATTTTATTATTTATATTGGTTTATTTTCTCTCAACACACTCTCTCACATCTGGCCATACTTAATTTTTTGAAGAAACCAATATATGCTACTACTGCTACTGTGTACTTGTATTTGCTCTAACTTATGTTAAGAACAGGTCAAGAACATTCACGGGAAATTATAATATTAGCTTCAAGAACTCTCTTGAGAATACACAATCTCGTGGTAAAAAGTGACTGACGGTGAAACCTCTTGAGAAATTAATCCATAAAATGCTACAATGTCTCTACAAAATGTGTGGTTAAATCGGAAATGTCGAAACAAGAAGTCACACGACAAAAAAGCACCACTCAGGGTTACAATAAATGAAAACCCAACTGAAGCAAATCCATGAATAAGACAGAGGAAGAGAAGTTGAAAAGCTGGCATTTTGCGAACCAGAGACTGATTTCACCGACAAATGCATATAACAGTACATCAGTGAAAGATGAAACCACATGAAACAAAGAAAGTTGAAATTAATGTGTGAATAAGCGAATCCGAAACTCACTGGCATAATCCCGAATATTCTCAATTCGCTTCACTTCCATTGCAAGACGAGGCAAATCCTCTCCCAACATCTTCTGGATTTTGATTCCATCTAAAATTAAATCAAAATAAAAAAATAAAAAAATAGAAGTTTATTAAACATGAAGCCCTACAATCACAACAGGCTGTGAGAGAGAGAGAGAGAGAGAGAAGCTAACACTGAGATGGGGGCGTTGGAGTGGTGAGGTTGAGGTTGAGGAGAGCGGTTCTGGATACAATAGAACGAGAAATCCATGAGATTAGGAGGTTTGCGAGGTTTTCATGGAGGCGTCGGAGATGAGCATCCAATTCAGCACAATCGCTGCTCAACTCCGCCCCGAGATCGGTAGCGCTGCCGCAGGAGAATGACACTGACAGCGAATTCAGATGGTCATCCAAAAACCCTAGAAGCCGCGGCGACAACTCCCTGTGATCCGGTAGCAGCAACTCCATTTTCTTCCTTCAATCAAATGACATTCACGGATTATATATTCAATTCTCAATTTCCTGCAGTAGGTTTTAGATTAGTTTGACATTTTTTTTTTCCTTCTTACTCAAAATATCATTTATTACCTATTACGTTCTTAAACTATTCAATTTTATTCTGTTTAACCGCACTAACTCTATTTGTGAGTCACGTAACATTTTCACTTCACTTCCAAGATATAATAAATAATTCATATCTTATTAATTTAATTTAATTATTTACTAAAAATAATTTAATAAAATAGATTTCATATTAATTTAATTAATTAGATTAACTACTTAATTTAATTTAATTTAGTTAATTGAATTACGTCATTTATTAAAGTACTAATAAAATATATTACATATTAATTTAGATAATTAAGTTAAATTAATTATATTATTTATTAAAAAATAATTTTAATTTAATAAAATATATAAATAAAATAATTCATTTTAATATAATGCAATAAAAATAAAAATAGAGAAATTGTTAAATTTAAAAAAAATATTTGTAATAGAAAAGAAAGATTGAAAACTCTGTTTTTTTTTTTTTTTTACGTCTTTTTTATTTTTAGGTTTTCATTTTTAAAAATAGCATATATAAGTGTTACTAAACAAAGCTCACATATTCCTCTTAACAAATATAATTTATTTCCATTCTTTTTTTTTTCCTCTTCTTTTAAACCAAAAAATTAAGTTAAATTAATTAGTTAATCTAATTAAGATATAAATTGACCATTATATCCCCAAGGTTGGGGGTTGAAAATGTTACATGACCCGAATATGGCCATTTTTTTCGTTAACTTTAATCAATGGAGTTGTTGTTTAAACCAAATAGAACAAAATTTGATAATTTGAAGATCTAATGGATATATTTGATAGTTTGAGGATCAAATGAAAAAAAAAAAGATGGATGGTATGAGGGATATTTTAATAAAAAAATCAATTAGTTTTATTCTTATTTTAGGATTTTAACAGTTGCAGTTTATTGTAATTCGAATAGAATTTGAATTGAATAGAAATACTCTTAAAAATACCTATCCTAATTAGGATTAGATTTAGGATTAATTTTTCCCATAAATAGGGTATTTTGTAAACACTTTTTATTGAAGTTAATTAATTATTTTTTATTTCAAAAACACAAAACCCTTGAGTTTTCTCTCAATTCTCTTGGTGGATTCTAAAATTTTGGTTTTGCTATTGAACTAATCAATTTATTCTTACATTGTGCTGCATCAGGTGGTATTAGAGCGAATATCTCTTAATCCAATAACTAATCATGGCAGTAATGGAGGCGACCAATCTTGCACATAAATTAGAGATTGCAGGTATATCTAGGATGGCAATTTCAACCTACCCTGACGGGTATTCGTCCGACTCCGATCCAATAAGGACAGTTACATTTAAATTTTACGAGTAATGAGGTGAGTTAAGATATAAAAAATAAATAACTGTGAGATGGTAAATGTAATGTACCCGACGAGTATTACCCGAATCCAATCCGATTACTTTGATTATAGGTTACCTAATGGGTATTACCCAATTACGGGTCAAATTACCCGCATCAAGTATCCATTTATTGGGTGCCTAGTAGGAATTTCCTAATTACTAGTCTAAATTGATTGATTACCAATTTAAATTATGGGATACCCGAATTTATGTAAATAATACTATCAATTCGGATACTAAATTATATATATATATATATATAGGTTTAAAAAATAAAGCCCATTTAATTAATATCAAATACTTTAAGATTCTAATGCTAAATAATTTACTTTAGACTTAGAACCTAATTCTCGATATGATAAATGGACAATTTTTTTTTTTTTACTTAATTATAATAGAGATGTGAAATGAGATCAAATATGAGATTTTTTTTAATTTTATTTTCATAAAGTAATACAATAAATTCTACTAAGTAAAAAATATTTAAATAGTTTTATTGAAAGATAATTTTTTTAGTCTATTAAAATTTTAAAGTACTTACAAAGTTATTGTATTCAAATAATTTTTTAATCATTATTCTTGATTTAACCACATTATATTCAAAGGTTATGGGTACCTGATTATTTGATGAGTATCCGATTAATCGATGGATTGGAGGATGATAGTCAATTAAAAATACTCATCAAGTACTTGCTTAGTCCAAGTATTTTTTTTTTACCCGATGAATTCGGAGATGGTATCGACAATATCCGACCCTGATCCGAGCTGTTGTCATCCTTCGTTGTATTGACTCATGTACAAAAGTAATAGTTGGCAATGCGAGTATTAGAGTAACGGATTGATGAAATTAGTATTAGCGGCAACAGGAATGGAAATGCAAGCCTAAATCTATCTGTGAGAGTTGCCCGTGGTGAAACAGTCGAGGATTTCGATCCTTTAAACCCTAAAAGACGAGTCGTGGCAAATCTTGATAATAGTGATGATAACGAAAGTGATTTAGAGTTTGCGGCAACTCAACCTAAAAGTAGAAAGGATGACAATTCTACATATCATACATCTTACTGTGATATATTAAGAAAATATATTAAGCTAAAAGAGGCGGTTTTTTTTTTTTTTTTATAATGACTTTTGATCCAAATTTTCCACGGTTGCTGTCAAAAATTTAGATTTTGAGAGAATGCAGTTAATGAAAACACAATCTCATTGTGCGGTTTTGAAGCCGCGATCCCACCACGTAGTTTTCTTGCCACTTTCAAAACACGCAACATGGTATTACGGTTTTCAGCTACAGGTCATGAAGACACATAAACTAAGTTTGCAATTTAGTTTGCCAAGAAGCCTGATTTGAAGTCGCGATTTCAGGTTGTCTTTGCTCACCTTAGAATCGTGAAATGAAATTGCAATTTCAACCCGCATGAGACTTTAGTCATGTTGCCTTACTTTTTCCAATTCGATTTTGTTTGAGAATCGTGAACTCATTTCGCCCTTTTTCCTAGCACCACACACCCACAACTATCTATTTAACAGCCAAACCAAAGGTGCCAAAAAGAATAAAAATTGCAACATGAATATCAAAAAGTACAAATTACAAACATTGAAATGCCTTGTAATACCTTTTCTCTTCCTATGGAGGAATAAAGTTGGGTATCTTCGAAGTTATCCAATAAGTTAAACAAAAAATGTTTCCATAGACAAGTATCTAAAATTTTTACAACAATACCATATGTCATTTTACAAGAACACTACAGTAAGGAAAGAACTAATGACAATAAATCTCATAAAAGGCTCACTACTATAGAAATATTGTGATGGGTGGCCCGAAGTAGTTGAATTTGAAGGTGGAGCTAGTGAAATAGCATTTACAAATGTGCCATTTCTCCTACCACTACATGAACAAAAAAATAACATGTAAATTATAAACTCAGCTTACAATCCGCGCTTGTCATAATTGATAATTGTTAAGAACTATTTGGTTAAAGCTAATATATAATCCACTCTAATAAAACAGTATAGAAAAGTTTGCTTTATTAGAATAGTACTTGCCAATATTTCCTTAGTGGCAGATGGGAGCCACAGCATGAAAAGGCCCACTAAGATGCCGAGTAATCAACTCAAACCACTATATATACGGATCATTGCCATCCATTGAACTAGTGAATGGGCTAGCAGTGACCACTCGAGTACACCGATCATTCTATACAACGATATGATCACTATGCTGTATACTCCAGTCAATACCTATCCTGTTTCATTGGTTAATGGCATGTAAAATTTGAGATGTATCACATGTAATGGGCCCATGCTGGATTATCCCAAACTGCCACATCACACGATCGAGTAAGTACATCTCGACTTTATCATAGAAAATCAATGGGGATCTCATTCGCCATATATCTAGGTCGTGTGCTGGGATAGCTAGGTCCGGTGGGTATGGCTGCCATACCATCTAGGAGTCCGCTATTAAGTCTAGCTGATCCTTGTACTCAACTAGGATACATGCAAATGTCAATGTAAAGGCTCGCCCGCCATCTGTTCAAAGTTTAGTTACATATATATTAGTGTACTATGAAAACAAATAATAATTTTACAAACATAGAAAAAGATGAAATCCATTCAATGTTGTAATACCTACAGCCGTATGAGTCTGGCTGCCGAACAAGGGATAATGCACCCGTTTCTGGAGGTGCTATAGGTGGTGCATCAGGCGGATGTGCCAGATCTGAGGTATCTGGATGAGGTGCATTAAAGGTCTCAGACTAAGGTTTATTAGGAGCCTCAAGCTGAGGTGCGTCGACTCGTCGACCTTGACGACGTACAACCAGGCGAAGTAAAGAGAACCTCTTCGACGCCCATATTTGTAGGACGACTAATAGGCTAGCTATCTTCTTCGCTCGAGTCTACGATGCTCTACACATCTCCTAGTATAGATAAGTCAAAGCTGCTTCTCCCCAACTAAATCGGCCAACATGGTCCAAGTTATTGATCAATGGTAAAAACATCATCAGGATCATGTTACAGGACTTGTTTGGTACACTCCCTGATCAGCATATGGAAGGTATTGGTCTTCATTCTCCACTTCTCCATAAGTGCTTTGGTCAATGGCCTATATAACACCATACATCCAAGGCAATAAAACCTGTAGACGCCTACCTTGATAATGTAATCTACAAACTCAGGCATCTCTAGGTGGCTCTATGAGGTCTTTCATGAGACGATGGCCAGTACAAAGATCAAGATTTGCCAAATCCTAACCAATGAAAAATTAAAAGTCAATTATAAAAAATTAGCAATTATAAATTAAACTTAGTAATCAACTTCATAAACTCATAACATACCACACCATCCCAATATCCGTAGACCTATGTCTGAACTATGACCTTAGTATAAATATATTGCGCTGTCCTAGCGATAACAAAGGAGGCTCCTTGTCACTCGATGGATCCATGACCTATACTTGAAATGAAATAACTACTAACAGTACAGATAATTATATGATACTTAACTAAATTGTGAGAAAGCAATTAAAATGCATACAAATTACTTAACCGATTGCTCAAACTCTTACGAATTACATAAGAAAACAATTAAAAGTCTTACAAATTACATAATAAAGCTCATAGAAGTCTTACAAATTACATAAAAAATAATAATTAAAAGTCTTATGAAACTGAAGATTAAAACAATTCAAAATCTTTCATATTACAAAACCAAGTAATCTGAAAACTAACTAACTTCAACATTTTCTAAGGCAATTCCCCCTAGTATGACCCTCTTCACGATAAATACCATACTGTGGCTTAGTTGAACTTTTGCTCCTGTCCATCTCATTCTTGATACGAGTTGACATTGGCTTTCCTTTCTTTCGTTTCAATTATTGATTAAGGATGAAAGTTGGGACACTTTGCACTTCCTGATATTTAAGATTATGTAAGGGTTGGAATCGGAGAGCTTAGTGCTAAAATAGGCATTAGTGCTGTACTTCGATGAAATCATGGCCATCCAATCATAACAGTATTCCTCACAAATTGTAATGAAATATGAACAGGGGATCCGATAATTGGTCCATTTACCATATGTGCAGCTTTGATCTTTCACACTAATCACTTATCCACGACCACCCCTATTTACACGACGCTCGGTAGTACCATCAATATGATTGAAATGAAAAATTCGTTGTTCTTGAGCACGTTCTTGATATTTACCAATCAAGTCTAATACTCTTGGTAGATGTCGAACCTCGACCCTTTGAGCTATCATTGAGACTTTATTCCGATTATACTTCTCATCGCAAATGAGCAACTTTCCTTTATACTTTTTATATAAGTGAGTACAATTTATTGTTATGACTAGTCTACAAAACTGGAAGCCATCAATAGAGGGATTGAATGCCCAGACCAGATACTGTAGAATGGCAGTACCAGGAACTAGTCCAAGATGATAGTAGTAATCCACACACTTCCAGGATCATATATTTGCATTATATGTAGAAATACTAGTAGCTCACTACATAATTTATCCCAATCATCGAAAATACTGGCAACGACCTTTTGTGTGGAGCTTATGCTTTTGTTATATGATATCATGTATTGAAATTAGGTTTTTTTACCAGAGCAAAAAAAACCAACTGAAATAGATGGATCTTTCTTCACCAATTCTTTTACGTGCGTCATAACATAACTGGCATCTAATCAGGAGTGATCTTGATTCATCTAAGCATAGACATGAGTATGAGGGCCCTCATACCGAGTGATCTCCATTTGGTAGCCCACACTCTCCAAATATAAGGAGTTTCCCCAGACATCTTACACCTAATAGCCTGCCTCTTCGTATCCAATTCAAATGTTTGAAATTGAGTATTAGTTCTAACTGAGTATGCCTTCAACGCTTTAATTAATTCAGTTTTATCCTTAAAGATAACCCCAACATGAGGCTCTTCTGTTTTAGGGTTCCAATTTATGTAATGAAACTTAAACATGGACGCTACAGTGCTTGGCTCGGTCAAAGATGTAAACATCTACGAGGTGGGTTGGTGGAAGCTATGCTTACCCTCTACGACCCCCTCGTGGGAATTAATCCTAGCATTAAGGCCATCATTGTTGTTACCATTAAGGTGGCTATTATTATCGTTATCTAACCTGACAAATGAGTCCTTTACCATTATATCTTCTATGGTCAGAGGCACATGTGATACATCAACACCTAAATGTTCCTCATGCTCAGCTAGTTCTTAAGTCGTTCCCTTATTTAGGAAAGTCTACATGTAATGGACTATAAGGGCATTGGAAATGATGAGTATTAGAATCATATTCTCCCTCAAAGTTAATGATAAGTGTTGCCTATTCGTCAGCAATAACTAGAGACTTAACTGACAATACTTTGTACTCTATGTACAAGTCAATGTGTGACCATTTCAAGTGAGCTATTATATCCATCATTCTCCTAACCCCACTATCATTCTTCACCCGAAATGACCTATAACGAGCTACACTTCTAACAATGACTATTTACTAATATGTAATATTAATATTCACTCGAGCCTCTTATACACCTAATGTATTGCATAGTTCAATTATTAGCTGTTCATAACTGATAGTAGTAGCACTCTGAATGCTATTCTCGTACTCACGATCATAAGACAACCCTTCATCAGGCGATGTTACATTCCCACCCCAAAAGTAAAATACAATCACGTATTGTTTCGTTATCATACCTTCTGTTATGAAAATTACAAACTTAACATTAACAAAGCTGAAAGCATTAAATAAGAATATTCAATTCCAAATGGATGACATGTATTATGTCATGTTTGGAGCTTGATTCACTTATAATTCACTTACAAGTAATTCACTTTTAATTATGTAATATAACTCATTATATTAAATTAATTGAGTTACTTAATAGGCTATCAAACACAGTGCAAGAAGCTATTTTTATATAATTAAGAATAAATAGATCTTTTATTATCAAATATTTGTTATTATTGTTGATTACTACATTAACTATCAATATTATATGTTTATGAATTCAATAATGTAATAATTATAATTTACGTCATTAAATAATGGTATTATTTTTAATACATAATTTAATTACTTAATATAAAGAATATAATTATACAATTAAGCACATGCTGCAATAGATTGAATTTTTTTTGGATTATTTATGATACAGAATTTAATTATTAAGGAATATAACATTACCATTATAATTTAATACTATATATTCTAATTAGATTAAAATTTTTTTAATTATTTCTAATACATAATGTAATAAAAAAATATAACATTAACATTATAATTTTAATTAGATTAAAATTTTTTGAATTATTTCTGATACATAATGTAATAAAAAAAATATAACATTAACGTTATGATTTAATATTATATATTTTAATTAAATTTAAAATTTTTAAATTATTTATAGTACACAATTTAATTATTAAGGAATATAACAATAACATTATAATTTAATACTATATATTCTAATTAGATTAAAATTTTTTAAATTATTTCCAATACATAATGTAATAAACAATATAACATTAACATTATAATTTAATATCATAAATTTTAATTAGATTAAATTTTTTTGAATTATTTCTAACACATAATTTAATTATTAAGGAATAAAATATTAACGTTACAGTTAATATTATATATTCTAATCAGATTCAAATTTTTAGAATTATTTCTTATACACAATGTAATAAACAATATAACATTAACATTATAATTTAATATCATAAATTTTAATTGGATTAAATTTTTTGAATTATTTCTAATACAAATTTAATTATTAAGGAATATAACATTAACATTATAATCTAGTATTATATATTCTAATTAGATTCAAACTTTTCAACATGTAACAGTTAATATCTTCATCCAATAACATGTTCAGGAAATGGTTGTTTATTTTTTTTTTGTTCACATTATCAAAACCGTTAAACATGCACACAAAATTATTCAAAATACCAAATTAACAATCATAAATTGTGAAATATATAACACAACAATGCGAAATTAACACAATCTCAAACTAACCCACGTTATCAAACTAACCCACAAAAATGATTCATGATTTTTTACTCAAAACTAAAAACAATCTCATTAGGGAAAAAGTAACAATGATGTTACTTTTCAAACCAAATGGTGTTAAAACAAAATCAGTGAAGTGGTATGAGTGAGAGAGCACATATTGAGACACCGGTCAGTGGAGTGGTATGTGAGTCGGTCAATGGCTTCGACATTACCAGTGAGGTATGCACTTAAAAGGAGCTCAACTAGTGCTTGACGGACTGAAGATGAGGAAAAGAGTGGACTGAAAGAGATACTAACAAAGGAAAGGGGAAGGGTTTTATGTTTGAGTGAAAGATGAAACTGCATTTTCATTTCGCGATTCTTACCTTAGGCTGAAACTGCGACTTCAGATTGCATTTCTTGAACGAGCCAAAAATGCAAATTGAGTTTGCATGTCGTTATGTTGCACTTGGAAAGCGTAATACCATGTTACGTGTTTTGAAGGTGGTAAGAAAATCGCGTAGTGGGATCGCGGTTTCAAAACTGCACAATGAGATTGCGTTTTCATTAACTGTATTCTCCCAAAATCTGAATTTTTGATTGCAACTGTGAAAATTTTGGATCAAAAGTCATTAGAACAAAAAACATCTATTTTTGAAAATAATTATAATTTAGATCAATTATTTTTGCAAGAAAACAAAATTATAATTGGTCTTCAAGTGGAGAAGATTAAAAATTTCTAGATATTTGAAATTATTAATTCTTTTGGTGATGAACAATACAACTTGAGTTTTTTGTTCGATGGTGAAGAAATTAGTTTCATCAATCTTCAATCAATAGAAGTCAATTATTTATTCTTTATTTCAGAAAATACAAAATCTTTGAGTTTTCTCTCAATTCTCCTAGTGGATTGCAATATTTGGACTTTGTCGTTGAATGAGTCAATCGTCATTGTTTTATGCTGTCACAAACCTTTTTGAGTTTTTTACCACACTACTGATAATAATAATAAATTTTACCAGATTAGACGGGAATGAGAAATATTTACCAATAGAGGGCAAAGTCAAAAGTGCTTAATTGTATAAATTGCGTAAGTACTTACGACTTTAACATTAATTGTACAAAAATCCTAAGTACTACTTAGGATTTCATTAATTATCTTGTAACCTGCAAAACTTCCAATTGGTTTAGGCATAGATAAATTTTTTGGAAATTGGACAGTCTCTTACCATTTGATATATAACGTCAATCTATAAGTATAATATATTAAATGTACTATATTATTTTTAATTATAATTAAATATTATAATAAAATTATTATATTAAAATATTATGTAATTTATATTAGTCATATTAAAAGTTATTAATTAAACATCACTATTATGCCATAATATATGAACAAAAATTGTTAGTTATATTAGAAATTATATTAAAATTATAATTTAATTTACTATAGTTAATAATAATATAATATTAATGGATTATATAATTTATATTAATCATATTAAATAATATTTTTTAAGCATTTTACATTATAATTTATTAATTAAGCATAATTGTTATCCTATAATATAATATGTTAACAAAAAACACTAATTTTATGTAATTTATATTAGTTATATTAAAATTGTCAACTATTGTATAAGGGTCAACAATGAATATATTTAAGTTTATTTTCATGTAAGCAGTATTTAAAAAAAATTAATATTTTCATGTAAACTATGTTTAAAAAAATAATATTTTTATATATTGTTAGTACTCATAAAATAATTAACACTTTTAATATAACTAATATAAAATGATACAATATTAATATAATAATATTAATATTATATTATATTTTTATTTTGATTAATATGATATATCGTAACAATTGTGCTTATAATAGTTTCTAATATAAAATGCCTAGTTAATATTATTTAATATGATTAATATAAATTATACAATCTATTAGTACTATGATATTATTAATTATATTAAATTCAATTATAATTTTAATATAAATTTTAGCATAACTAATAATTTTTGTTCATATATTATGGTATAATGGCGATATATAAATAAAAAAATTTTTATATTTCTAATTTAAATTACATAATATTTTAATAAAAAATTTATTATAATAATTAGTTATAATTAAAATAATTTAGTGCATTCACACTAAATGTAATAGAGTTTACACATCATATATTAAATGATAAGAGACTGTCTAATTCTGAAGAAAGTTATACACGCCCAAACTAATTGCAAGTTTTGAAGATTACAAGACAATTAATGAAGATAATTAATGAACTCATAAGTGTTACTTACCATTTTCGTAGAATTAATGTTGAATTGGTATGTAACACTTATTAGTAATTCATGAAGTCACAAGTACACCCATATTTGTAAACTAGTGATCCCTTAATTTTATACGTGGAATTATTAAAATATTTTTAATATTTAAATTTTATAAAAAAATTAAATTAATTTAAAATTCGAATATTTTAATCTTATTAAAAATTAAGACTAACGTTAAATTTTTTAAAATAACAAAAGTTTATAGAAGTTAACCTTAAATATTTTTTATGAAATAAAATATATTGAATTTTGCATATCATCAAATATATCGATTGATGATATATTTGCTCTCAGTCTCCACCTTTCTCAACCTCCATCTCTCTCTCTCTCTTAGATATATATATATATATATATATATATATATATATATATACATACATTTGAACAGTAAAACATAAGTTTTTTATATTATATAGACTATGCTTTATCAGTGTCAAATGTACGAAAACCTCCACGTCAGGCGACCAACCAAACCCATCAACATCACATGGAACATCTGTCCCATTAATAAATAATAAAACACTACTCTTCTATATTAGATAGATATTTTTCTTTCTATTCCAATGTGTTAAAAATTTTCTATTATAATCAACACTGCGGTAAAAAACTCAACCTTGCTTTTCCCTTTCCTGAGTGCGGTAAAAAAGCGCTGCCCCTTGCCCTATTTTTGGAATGCGGCGTCTCTATCTGTCTCCGTTACACTTTTTGCTAACAATTTCCGATCCCCTCTCTCTCTCTCTGCTGCTTCTGACAGCCCAGTACCACAACAAGAAGGTACGCTGTTTAATGTCTGAAAAATGTTTGGCTTGTGGGTCATGAATGAAGCACACAAGACAAGGGTTGTTTCTCTTTTTGACTTTGTGTGCTTGGGTTTCTTGGAATTATATGGGAGTTTTTGGGTGGGGATTACTTGTTTGAATTGAGGTAGG
Source organism: Sideroxylon spinosum (assembly GCA_003260245.2). Taxonomy (NCBI): domain Eukaryota; kingdom Viridiplantae; phylum Streptophyta; class Magnoliopsida; order Ericales; family Sapotaceae; genus Sideroxylon; species Sideroxylon spinosum. Next base: position 1,984 of record QLOD02144653.1, on the reverse strand, counting down.
TTCCGTTTATATGATTCTTGCTGGGGAAAGCTTACAATTGGTTTCTGTTAAAAATGTGTTTCTGTGCTATTGTTTTTTTTCCCTTCAGAATTATAATCGAGTTGAACTTTAAATTCTAAATAAATGTACATAATGCCGTAGAATATAAAATATTATATATTACATAAAATAACTTTCAAATTATCTACAACAATCTCATGTTTTTTCATATTCTGAAAATCTTACAAATGGTTTCGTTGTAAATACTTCAAATATGTCTTTTTCATTACGTGTGACCGAATAATCTTTCATCCACTCATTTACTTTCGAATAAATTTATTTTTTTTATAAAATTTTATAAAACATGACCTTATGTGCATATATCTAACAAATCATATAATATAAAAATCCAGCATTGGCCCCGCCCAACCTTGACCAACCGTGGGTCCGCCAGTGGGTTGCAGAGAAAGGGTATTTAAGAGAAAACAGCAAAGGGTGCGTTTGGCATTTAAATAAAATTCCAAAAAACTCAAAAAATTTTAAAAATTATCTACTTTTTATCTCATTGCACACGTTACAAACTCAAATTTTATCTTATTTTTTAGTACTTCAAACACACCCAAATATCTTTTCCTATGATATATGTCCTTTGAGATTAAACTATTTTGTTGGAACTAATTTATGTCTACAATAAAGTAAATTAATTCACCACAAAATTACGCATGTAATCGATCTTGCTTCAAATAAAAGTGTAATTCTTTGAATTAATCTATTCTTAAACTCATCAAGATTCTGAATATTTGCACAAGGAAATGGTGGGAAAAGGTGTGAACGATACGTTGGTTTCGTTTGGAATTTCAATATCTAGTAATTTTTTTATTTTTTTTGCCCAAAATTTAGTAGGTAAAATTTTTTTGTATGTTTAATAAAATAAATAGTAATTTTTAACAACATTTAACATATTTTAACAATTTCTGTAATTTGATAAAAAATTTTGACAACTTTTAGCAACTTTTTTTATGGTAAAATTTTAGTAACTTTTTAATTGAGTAAGTTATTGACAAAATTTGATGTTTTTTGTCGAACACATATTTGTTAAAAGTTGGTCCATTTATGATTATTTTTGATCCATTAAACAACAACGTAGGTTCTCTTTCACAATTACAAGTGAACTACAATAGTTTTTTCACATTTGAGGGTGTTTGAAATTCTATAAAAATTCAAAAAAACTTAAAAGTTCTTGTTGAAGTAATATGAAAAGTGACATGTGAGGAAATTTGATTGAAAAAAGTTCAAAATTTTTTGACTTTTTTGTTTTGAAACTTTTTAATAAATTTCGAGCTCAAAACGCTATCATGTACAAGGCAAAGGCACGTAATCTTTTCTCTCTTTTTTTTCTATTTTAAAATTTTTCTACCTCTTCTTCATTTTTTTTTGGCAATTTTGTCTTTTTTTTTGCAAAGTGAATTCTTATTTCTTTGTATTCCTAGAAATTAATTATAATAGGTAAGAAAGAGAAGATGAAGAGGGAAAAATACGAGTTAAGTGTGTGTTTGGCCGACATAGTTAGTTGATCAGTTTTTTGACTTTTTTTAAAAGGATTATATTTACCTTATTATATTTTAAACATTTTTTAAAACTATGAAAGGTAAAAAATGTCAAATTAACAAAAAAATAAAGAGTTACCTACTAACAAATTATCTTTTTTCTGTCCACCAAAAAAAAAAAAAATTGCTTCCTATGCCTAAGACTAATTTATGGAATAAAATTGTGACTCAGTTATAGAGAAAGGGTAACTTTTTCTTCATTCATATATTAGTATAGATTCCAGACACCATTCCAATGATATTTGTGTTTTTGAATTGATTGATTTTTGCAATGCAATTGTTGTTTCTGTATACGTCCAGAGTTTTTTACATTCTCCAGATTAGAGGTGTCAAACGGGCCGGGTCGGCACGGACACGGCACGGGCACGGGACGTTCGAAGAAGGCACGACACACCTTT
>QLOD02144615.1:0-16984 GCA_003260245.2 Sideroxylon spinosum | reverse complement strand
GTGAGGACACGAACGACCTCGTCCTGGTGAGCTACGTCCTTCACTTGCTTAGGTCGACTGAAGAATCAATCAGCAACAAAATCAAAACATCAGAAACAGGAGCCGCATGTACGAAATACATATGTTTATTTATTGCTCTACAGTAAGTGGAGAGAAGATGAAACGGAATAGTAAGGAAGAAGAGAACCCACTATTTCTCGACCCATGGCTGAGAGCTCTGCATCACTGGCGCCATCTCTCTCTAAATCTTGCTTTCTCTCTCCTCCTCCTGGGCTTGTTTCCCGCTTTTATAATTGGAATAGTGCTGTCCATGGGGTATCATGTATGGAATGGTGCTGTCAAAGGTTTTCTAATTTTACAAAAAGTTTTATATACTCCAATTCTCTGACAACTATTTTGTCAAAATTATATGTATTTATTGGGTACCTAGTTTACCCATTCCGTTCAAAAAGGTATAAAAATGTTAATAATAAAGACAATGAGTATGGACGTTTAAAGTATTATCAGTATAGGGACGACGATAGATACGAATATGATAATTTTTTATCTCATTTTATACCTGTTTAAATATAAATTTATAAAATTTTTAATATTTATTTAATATAATATATGTATATCAAAAACTCTCTTTAAAGTCATTGAAATTGTTATATAAAAACTATTTTAATTCAGTATAGTTGTTGTCAAATAACAAATAATGTGTCCTCTTTTTAGATTTTTCTAAGATTAAGAGATACCGTCAACATTATAAAGAACCAGTCATTATGATTTGAATATGCTTTAGATATTTTATGCATTCTCAATATTCAGTTATATAACACCATTGCGATTGATAAGTAGAGGCTATAGAAAGTAAGCAAGATCCCCTTGAGACTGGTTCTGGGGATAATTATTGTGAATCTATCTCGCAACTTAATAATATTTTAGTCTCCATGTAAAATATTTTTTCTTATTATTTGAAAAAAAAAATATATTTTCTTTAGTGAGTAAACAGTGACGGGGAATTTGATGCCTAGTGGGGACAAGTATAAAAGAGATTTTCATCCCTAAAACGGAGATGAGGATGGATGACGATATCACTAAACTGGGACAAGGACAGGTAATGTAATTCCCTCCTTAACCCCCCCGATTGGCATCCCTAACTATAAATTTGTTTTGGTTAATAAAGAGTAAACTTTATTAAGATAATTTTTATCTTCTATTAAATTAGTTTAGAAGATGGAGTAACAATTGCACTTGGGGTAAGATTACCTTGTTATGGAGATAAATTGTTACTAATAGAGGTGGATAATGGAAAGTAAAAAGAAAATTATATAATTTTCTCACAATCCCATAAAATATTCTCTTACATCCCTGTAAAACGCTAATCAATGCTTTCTCTCAATAATCCAAACATAATATAATATAATATAACTATCAATGGAGTAATTATCCCTAAAATCTTTTACTCCAAAAATTTTCACCTTGTACAAAATGTTTGCTTTAAATCATTTGAGAAGTTATTCTATTTCTTTTTATTTGTGAATTGAGAAAAAAATGCATATTATTATTTTACTGTTAAGTCATTTGAGAAGTTGGAGAGTATTAATTTATTTGCCTTACAATATGATTGTAATTTTTTTTCTTATTTTTTTATTTTTATGAGCATTTATATCATTTTAAAAGTTTCACTAATTCACTTTTCTTTTTCCTCCATTTCCGCTTATTTTAGAAGGATAAAAAATTTGAAATTTTAATAATTTTTTTTCTTCTTATTTCTTTCCTTTTCTTTCTTTAAAAAAATAAAAAATAATAAGAATAAAAACTCATGAATAAGAGATGGACTCCAACCAAACGTTGAATTGAAAGTCTAAGCCCAATTTTGGTAATGTTTTTGTTTTCCTTTTTTTTTTATGTTTTTAAATTTTTATAAACTGGCAATAGAAACATATTCATAAAATCTGTTAATATTTTTTTTCAAAAATATAAAATATAAGTAGAAAAATATAACCAAGAAAAGTGTTTTCACTCTATTTTTTCTGTTCCAAACATTTTATCAATTTTAACACTTTATCTAATTTTGTCGTATCGTATTGAAATAAATTATATTATCACTATTTTATTGAACTAAAATTATTTTCAATAAACAATATATTTAAAATAATTATCTAAATTAATATATAATATAAATTGTTAAATTATTTTTAATAAATAGTTAAATTAATTAAATAAGTATTTAATTTAATTTTGTACGATTACTTTGTTTAATATAATTAGTTTAATTATCTGATATCTATTTTACCAAATTATTTTTAATAAACAACAAAATTAAATTATTTAAGTTAACTAATTTAATTATTACAAAATATATTTAACTAAATTAATTAATTCAAAGTAATTTAAAAATTAATTTCATTTAATTAATTTATTTAACATAAAATATTTTTAATAAATTACTTTTTATAAGTACCATAATTAAATTATTAAAATTATTATGAAATATACTTTATTTAGATTTTAATAAATAATATAATTAAATTTTAACTAATATATCCTATATTTATTGAATTAAATCATATTATAATTATATTTTATTCAATTATTTTAATAATTAATATAATTAAGTTATAATTTAATATATTTTATATTTATCAAATTAAATGATTTTTATTAATTAATTTGATTGATGTAATTAATTAAATTAAATTAATATGAAATATATGTTATTAAATTCAATTATTTTTTTATAAAACTAATAAAATTAAATATTTTGTTTAAATAAAAAATTAATAATTGAAAACAAACTTGCATTTCCAAACGCAATTTCAATTTTTATTTCAGAAAAAAATGAAAATCGAAAACTAAAAAAAAAAAAAATATAAACAAATAACCATAAACAAAAAAAATGACAATGTTTCCAAATAGCTACTTAGAATTTGTGTCAGCACATGTTAAGGATTCAACTAAAATTGAGATTTTAATTAAATACCGTTGGCTAACTGGAAATCTATTTATAAGTTATGGTATTAAGTTGTGAAATGGTGATTAGGATATGAGATATCCAATTGATCGTGGTTTTGATCACTGGTTTTTGTTTGGATTGTTTGAAAGTTTTAGAACAAGAACATAAAAAAAAAAAAAAAAAAAAATGTGTCAAGATTTTTATCTAATGAACTTCAAAGATTCATAAAACAAGGATAAGATAATCACATTTACAAGACTTGGTTGCACACCTTGAACAATGAAAAATATTGATTCTTGATCTTTAAGCAAGCTCCAATGACCTAGAAGTTTTATTCCTTTATCACACTAGGACTTGAAGGGAAGTCACACTAGGATTTGAAGGAATGGGTAATGGGACTGAAAAACCAAAATTAATTCCCTACTTCTCTTTCTAGCTGAATAGAGTGTTAAGATTCTAATGGTGTGGCTGACCCCCTTTTTTGTGGTGTTTATATAAACATCACACAAGGAAGGGATCTCTAGGATCTTCCTTTTCTAAGCTAACAAAAATTTCTCTAATTGCGCATTAGCCCCTAATGAATAAAGTAATCCTTGAAATTACATCAACTCTACTAAATGATGATGCTTGAACTCTTAAGGCTCCACAACTTAGAGTAAATATATACCCTAATGTTGATTTCTGAAATCTTGATCTATCTAAAAGTCAAAAGCAATGTAACCTAATAGAGCTTGCTGATTGCACTCTAAAAATTGACATTTTTTAAAGAGTATTTTATGTATGAATTTTAAAATGGTATTTAAGTTCACATCTCAACTTAAACAATTTTGTGGAAATGATGTGCAATAGAGCTTTCTACCCGAAATCCCCTTAGGATCTTATAGGTTTTCTTACTTCTTAGCTGAGAACGCTCAAAATTGGGACACTACAGTATCGTAAAATGTTAAACTCAAGAGAACTATAGTAAAAGAAGAAGGATTGCATCAACTAAATGAGACGAAGAGCCTAAAAATAGGATAGCTGTCCTTGCTAGACACATTGAAACCTTGAAGGAGAAGAAGAATAACCCCAAACCTGTCAAAGGAATCTTTTGTATAGCATGCGATAGTCAAACCTATGATACTAAAAAATGTCTCACTATTCCACCATATGTGAGATGATTCAAAGCCAAGCTAGTACTATAAACTAATTTCGATAACCTTTTCCAGGATCAACTCAAGGGGGAAAACCCTTATCATGAAACCTATAATCTTAGTTAGCAAAACCATCCTAATTTTAATTAGAGAATTGATCAACCTAAATTGATTATCCCAACATAATAATTTCAACCTGCACTACCCTAGTATCCTAATAATTTCTAAATCAACCTTAGAATGTTTGTCAACCCCCACACAAAAAGGAGAAAAAGAGAGCAACTTCAACAGTTTATGAATAACCAAGCCACTATATAGGTACAAAACAATAACTTTTTAGACAATGTCAAGAAATAGTTAAAGGAAAAAACAGAGAAAAAAAACAAACAATAGAAGGAAGCAACAATCAATATAGAATAAAGAAAGGAAATATGAACCTCTAGTACTACTTTCCCAACATCGAAGGAAAAAAAAAAGCCTAATCTTAACAAAACTGAAATAATATAGATACTCAAACAAGTAAAGATTAACATACCGTTATTAGATTTGATTAGACAAACACCATCCTATGTTAAATTTTTTTTTTCTTTTGGCAAGTCATCATTTTTTTTTTTGGTTTTGGGCAAGTCATCCTATGTTAAATTTGTAAAAACAGTTGTAAAATCAAGAGAGGGGTGAATGTCAACGAAAAGGAATTTCTTTTCAAGCAAGCCTTTGCTATCTTTAATTCAAAACACCACCAAAATTCAAGGAATATGGTTATCCTACTATTTCATGCATTATTGGGAACATCATACGAAGAAAGCTTTGCTTAATTTGGGGATGAATGTCAACCTTTCACCTTATACTATTTATTAACAGTTAGGTTTGGGGAGTTGAAGTCCATTCGAGTAACCTTACAACTCACAGAGCATCCTACAAAAATCCCACGAGAAATACTAGAAGATGGGCTTGTTCAAGTGGGTTAATGCAATCATTAATTGTACAAATGGTATCATGAAGATGGTGTTTGGCAACATAACAATGGAGACGAAAATATTCAATGTAAGTAAGTAGCTTAATGAAACTAAGGAAATTCATTAAGTGGATTTTTTGGAATCGATAGCACATGAGTATGTTTGATAAGAAATTCATCAAAGATCCTTTATAATTAATCCTTATCCATTCTAAAGAAGTGAGTGATGAAAATGAACTAGCGGAGATATGATAAGGTTGGAGCTTAGCCTAATTGTATCAACATAGCAATGGTACCAACTTTGGAACACTCAGAACCATTGACCCTTCTCGCAAAACCATTAAAAACTAAACCTCCTAGACCCAAATGTAAACCTTCACTTGACAATTTGAAATAAATTTTCCTTGGAGATGAAGAATCTTTTCCTGTAATTATTGTTGCTTTTTTTTTCCACATCACATGATGAACAATTGATTAAAGCCCTAAAACAACATAGAACAACTATAGGGTGGACTATTGCTGATCTCAAGGGGTTAGCCTTTTAGTCTGTACTAACCAAATTTATCTAGAAGAAGGCATTAAACTCGTAAGAAAAATGTAAAGGTGACTCAATCCAAACACAGAAGAAGTTAAGAAGAAGGTACTTAAATTAGTTCATCTAAGGATTATCTATCCCATTACTTATTCTAAGTTAGTAAGCCCGACTCAAGCAGTACCAAAGATGTGATGACCCGTGTTTTATTACACGTTTAATGACGTGTCAATGTGTTTAATATGATACATTAGTGGACTCAGTTATTGGTTTATGGGATAGTGGATATTGATAAAGAGATACTAAAGTTGAAGATTATGTAAATACCTAGAAACATTTGCTATAAATTAGAAGTTATACCTTAGGACAAAATTATACATTATTTGTAGTATATGCTTATGAAACAAATAGTACGAGGTTATACGTCGTATATCGAGATGAAAGATATCAACAATTGAAATTATAAAATAATGTATGAGATTAGAAGAACTTGATTTTATTACCCTTGTGCCTTTATGTTATTAGTATGAGTGGTCCTGTTTAGATGTTGTCTAATTGATATTGCATATGAGTAGTTATAAGGTTGTTTGATGACATGGAAACATGATTATAAACTTCGGATGAATAATATAAATGATTTTGTTAAAATAATATGAGAATAAGGGTCATCCTTAACTTTAGAGATTCGGACTTGATGGAGTGTATGCAAGTAAATAAGTGCTTTAAATATAAAACCGCTTTAAATAGAAAACTTGAAATGGCACATGGACAAGATAGTTTCTAACTCAAATTCAGTTATAAAGAAGATTATGACTTGATGGAATGTGTGTAAATGATCAAATGCTTATGAAAACACTTTTTAAATTGGTGAGATTGAAATAAATTTAGAAAATGTGAATTGAGTTAGTTTAATTTGGAATAAAGACTAGCATTCTCATAGCGAGTACCAAGTCTCCTTTTCAAAAGGATCGAGTGTAGCTTTTTTGTTGAATGCTTTAGAAAAATGAACTTAATAACATTCTAAATATTGCTGTGCATCAAGCCTCTTCTTATCAAGTACTTCCAATTCTTGACGATCGCAAGCGAGTATTATCTTCCTAAGTGAGACATTTTTAAATAATAATCCGTAATGGTGGGATTTGACGATCAATAGGGAGAATAGATTCCACGCTATACACCAAAGCGTAAGGAGTAGCATGTGTATATGTTCAATAAGTTGTTTGATAAGCCTAAAGAGCTTCTCTAGTTCTCTCAAGATAATCTCGTTTTAACATGGAAGAGTTATGCTATTTGAATGCTTTGGCAAGACCATTTGCTAGTGCACTATACATGGAAGAGTTGTGCTATTTGAAACTAAACTTCTCATATAATGTGTACATCAAACTATTGTGGAAAGGCTTTCCATTATTAGTGATAATTGACTACCTCCAAAAATTGCATCTAAAAATACCTTCAAGTGCAAGGGTGTGAAATGTAGTTGTAACTCAATGAGAACGAGGTCGAATCCATAAGGCACTTATTATTTTAATTTCTATGTTTCAAGAGATGAAAGTAATTTACTACCTAGTTCAAAAGTGAGAGTTTCAAGTGTTTGAAGGTTTTGGATTGACTTTGATTTATAATTAAACTGTGAACTACTCAATTAAATTTAATCTAACCAAAATATAAAAAATCTAAAATTTAAAGGCAATAAATAAGTGAAATTAAAAATGTGATTCAACTTATGGGTAAAGGTCTTGATTCAATTTTCAATTCCAGATGAATTGATTATTTCACAGTATGATGCTTCTAATACACGATCTAAGTTTCATGTAACGGAAAAGTAGATCAGGAAGATGTTTTCGTGAAAGCATAAAAAATTCTCCCTAACTCAGTTTTATACTCACGTTTCGGATTATAAAACCGAAAGATATTCTTTTAATAATATTAAGGTTTTAGATTTAAAGTATTCATCTCAAAAATATAAGAGAAGTTTTACGATTCAAAAATCCTTATTAGTGATTTCAGAGAATATGATCAAGGGTTTTTGTTTTCAAATGATTTTGAAATAAATAAAATTAAATCTAAAAGGTGTAGATCTATATGTATATATTTTCACACAATACACGTAGATCTATGGACATCATAAAGTTTATAATCATCCACCCTTCCTTAATTCGTTGAATCAAAAACTAGGGTTTTAGCCTAATATGAAATTGAAAACAACACAAGCCATGAAAGAAAAAAAAAAAGATATGAAATTGCATTCACTGAATTAAAATAAAGATTCAAATACCTTGCTTCGAAACAATGCGCAAAATAATCAAAGTTGACAACACTCCAACAAAGATTTTAAGAAAACGTAAGAACATTCTTGAAAACTACTAAACAAAGTGAAAGAAACAAAAGAAAACTCTATAAATAATCTTTACAACGGCTGGAACGAACTACCCAAAACATGCCTCTAAAGGTTCTATTTATAAAGCCCTTCACAAAACCCTAAAAATTACAAAAACGATGCTCTAAAGTACCCAGTGGTCCGGACCACCTGTGGTTACGGTCTGGACCACAGTAGCTTGCAATCTTCAAATAATGGTATAGTGGTCTAGATCGTCTGGGAGATGGTCCAGACAACAACATGCAGATGCTTTGTGGACTTTGTTGCAGTGGTTCGTACTGGCTGGGAGATGGTCCAGACGACAATGTCTACTCTGTCTTCTTACTTTATTTTTCTCTCCTTGTTCTTGCTTTAGTCTGAATTGTGGCTCTTTGTATGGTACTGAAGGCTCGTTGTTGTTATTCTCATCATCTTCATCACTGCTAATCACGATTACTTTCTCTTCTTTCTTGAATTAAAGAGAATAAAATAAATAAGTGATAAAGATTAACAAAACTTAAAAATTTATTAAATAATACATGCTTCTAATACTAAATTATGGAGTTTATAATTATACTTTTCAAGTGTAATCAATGATATATTGCAGCACACCATATCTGAATATAATATTAATATGAATGAAGTCCATTATTTTTTCTTTTTTAACTTCTCTTAATGGTACAGCTTTAGCCCATTTAGAGAAGTAGTCAGTTGCTAACAGAATATACAAATGACCGGTAAATGACTTAAGCAATGGCCCCACTACATCTAGCTCTCATGGATCAAACGACTAAGAATTGATAGTTTGATGGAGCGGTTTTGACGATTGATGTATAAAGTTTCTACAGAATTGACAGGCTTGGCATATCTTTTCATATTTTTATAGAGTCTTTAACTATCATAGGCCAGTAACACCCCATTCTTTTAATTCAAAAGTGAAGTTTCAGACCAAATTGATGAGCGCCATAGATGCAGAATGAGCTTTTTATAAAGCTTCTATAGCTTCAATCTTTCCTAGTCAATGGAGGAATAATCCTTTGAATGAACGGCGATAGAGTGTATCTTTGTAGTAGACAAATCTTGAAGCTTAATGCTTTATATTTGTTCTTCTATATTGATTTTTTGGTAACTTCTGATAGAGTGGATAATCAACAAGCGGTTGAAGCTATCATTTTCTTCAATTTCAAAAATTGAGATTGCATTTACTTCTCTTTGATCATTGTCTTCATAATCAAAAAGCGGATGAACTACTCATCTTTGACAAATTAGGATCCATATCTCTTGATTAGGAAATGAAAGTGTTGAAGCTAGCTTTGCAAGAGAATTTGCTAATTTATTTTCTTTTCTTAGCACATGTTCTAAGCTGAGGCTACTAAGCCATCTTTTTAATCAAGTTGCATAATTATAGTAAGGAACACCTTTAAGTACCATTACTTCATCTATGTCTAGCAGCTAATTGATTATCAATTTTGATTCTCCATATACATTGAGTTTTAAATGCTTTATGTCAACAACCATTTCCAAACCAAGTATAAGTACTTGATATTCAGTTTCATTGTTTGAACACAGTTGTGTAAGGGTGAAAGCGTAAGGAAGCACGTCTCTTTCAAGAGTGAGAAACATTACACTAGCCCCTATATTACTGTGCTGAGCTACTCTATCGAAATACATCATCTATGATTGTCAAACTTCCACATAGAGGATATCTTTGTCTGGTAGTTTCTCTGATAACTCTCAATTAGTTAAAAATCAACTAAACCTTGTCCCTTAATCGCCTTCTGAAGCATGTAAATGATCTTAAATTCTTGAAGAAGAAGAGACCATCTTGCTAATCAATCAGACAAAACTGGTTTTGACTTTATGTACTTGACAAGATTAACTTAAAAGATAAGATGAACAATGTGAACTTGAAAATAGTGCCACAAATTTTGAATTGCAAACACTAAGCCAAACACATCTTCTCAATTGGCGAGTAGTTTAGCTCATTAGGGGTCATCATCCTACTATGATATTAAAGGGTATTTTCTTTTTCCATCTTCATTTTTTTTAAGCAAATAAAACCTCAACAAACCATTTTTGTGTAACAATGTACAAGACCAATTGCTTTCTAGGAACAAGAGCTACCAATATTAGTGATTTTGTAAAAGAATCCTTAATGCTTTTAAAGGCACTACTGCATGTTTCATCCCATTCATTCATTAGCCAACTGAATGGTTAACAACGATCAGTTCAATTTGAAATAAATCTTCGAAGATAGGCCAATTGCCCTTTCAAACTCTTGAGCTCATGAATATTTTTAGGTTCAGGCATCTTCAGGATAGTATCAATCTTTTCTTGGTCGATTTCTATGCCACAATGGAGTATAATGAACTCAAGAAACTTTCAGATGTGACACCAAAAGGGCGTTTCAAGGGATTCATCTTGAGCTGATATCGACGTAGGTATTAAACACCTTCTTTAGATCTTGAAGATGATTTACTCTCTTCCTTGACTTCATAACATGAACATCTGCGTAGCATTCAATACTTTTATGAAGCATGTCGGTGAAGATCTTTTGCATTGCCATTTGATAAGTGGCCCTTTTACATTCTTCAATCCAAGCGACATTACTTTGTAATAGTAGATGCCTTCGGATGTATGAAAAGCTATCAACTCTTTATCTCATGATGCCATTCAAATTCGATTGTAACCAAATGACCCATCTATAAAGGACAAGGTTTCGTGACTAGTGGTAGCATCTACTATAAGTTCTGTTAATGGGAATGGAAAATCCTCTTTTGGGCAAGCATGGTTAAGGTTTCGAAAGTCGATGCATACTCGAATTCTCTATTCTTCTTTTTGACAAGACTAGACAATACTCAAAATCCAAGTTGGATACTTGGCTTCTCGAATAAATCCAACCTCAATAAGTTTATTAACCTCGGCTTCAATCCTTAAATTAAACTCTGGTTGGAATCATCGCAGAGCTTTTTTAATTGGTCAGACACTCTGTTTTACTGCTAAATAATGAATACTGACCTTAGGACCTAGAGATTTCTTTGTACCTCTAGGTGGAAGGCATCCTTATACTCTGTGAGAAGCTTAACATAAGCCTTTTTTTCTTTAGGACTTAGAAGAGCACTTATGTAAATGGATCGAGGGTCTTTTGGTGTACCAAGGTTGGTTTCTTTTAGGTCATTAATGGTGGACTTAACACATTCTTCAAATTCTTGTAGAGCATCTTTGGCTTTTGCTTCCACTTAAATTTCTTGATCAGGTGTAGTATTTAATGTTTCAGTAGAGGATCTTGTGACCAACCACCGTTTATCACTCCACCTTCAATTCTTCTTCAACTGTCATTATCAGGGTAGAACAACGCTTTTTGCAAGATGGTATTTTACTTTTAACCTATTAGGATGGTATTGATTTTCTATTTCTTTTCAATAATCTTCTTAAAGATTCCCAACCTACTCTTAATAGATTTTCAAGGTGTAATAGATGTGAACCCTTCATTTAATGCCAAGTTTCCTACTTCCAGTTGGTCAAAGACTAAGCCTTTTGACTTTGTCTCTCCCAAGTGGTCAAAAATTGATACAATTGGATTTGTTTTCTCCAAGCAATCAAAATCTAACATTTGTGGATTTTCTTTCTTATAAACAATCAAAAATTGAAGTTCATGGATTGCGTCCTTTAAACGATCAAAGACAGAAGACTTGACTGGTATTACTGATTTATCTTCGCTAGCAATAATGTAATTGGTCATTTTTTTGTATGATGATATGCACTGGAGCAGGTGGAGTGAAACCAAGGCCAAAACGAGAATTCTATACAACATATCTTTTTTGCCTTAATATCTTTTAATTTAAGTTTAACACGTGCACATCTTATCTTTCAATTTCTAATGGCAATTTTCTTGAGGTAGATAACTCACTTGGATTATGTCCAGCCATTGCAAGGAGTTTGTATGCATTTAGATCAAAATCCTCATTTGTGTGCGTTGAAGATAGGTCACCATGCTCTATTTTAGGACTTTATGTTGGTTGAAAAAATCGTAGGATTGGCGTAGTCATATTTGTTTGATTGATAGTGATGATTGGGAGAGTTAATCTATCCAATGCTTGATTATCAACTTTCTGAGCCTTTAGTGTATGATGAAGTAATATAGTGGCATTCTTAGAGGCTTTTACATTGTATTTCTTATCATTGCTTTTGATGAGTTTGCTGATTTCTTTTTTTTTTTTTTAATCAGCAATCTTGCTATTTTTATCGTCTTGGGAAATGTCATTCTTTTGAATCTATTAGACAATGACTGGTTGTAATTCTTTCGTTACGATACTTGCTAAATAGAACTTAACATCTGTGAAGTGTGGTTCTACTTCAGTGAATGGCTTATGATAAGTCACAATTATTTTTATTTCACCATCACAGCAGTACTTGAAACATTGATGAAGAATAGAAGAAACAATTGTCCTAATAACATATTGTATGAGGTTTTGGCATCAACGATGTGGAACAATGCAGTTGATATCATGTTATTGATGAGCAAATCAAGTGGATTACTCCAATTTCTTTTTGCCCCCTTGATTAAAATCATGGATGATCAAGCGACTACGTGACAATTTATCCATATTGATGCCTAATTCTTTCATTACGCAAAGAGGTAGAATGTTGGTTGCTGATCCACCATCAGCAAGCATTCTATTTAATCTAACTTTTTTGAACCAAGTAGAAGATCTTTATCCGAAAAAATTAGATTATTCATACCAGTAATAGAAGTATCGTCATAAGTTTCAAAGTTAAGTTCTTCTGGTGTTTACATAGGTGTTCAAGATGTTGAACTCTTTCTTTAGTTGGTTCTTCTATATTCATGGCATGTCATTCAAAAATCTCAAGATTAGATTAATCAATTTTCTACCAAGATTTTGGAAGAATCTCCCATAAAGTGATGGGAATACATTGTGGTTGAACTAAAGTCTCAACTGCTATAGTTGACATTGCGTTTTGGGCTTTGTTTTTTCTTCTATTGCTTTTTTTTGTTAGACTTTGTGAACTTCTACATGTAGCGAATATTTGAGGGTGATGTGGCTTCAACTTGCTCTTTTGTTTGTGAGTAACAGGTGTCCATCATTCCTTAGCTAAATCAATTTCTTCTTCTACATTACTATTACTTTTTAAATGTTATATAAAAGTAACAGGTTGACATATGGATATAACTATTAGATCAAATGATCCAAATTGAACTTCAAACTTAGAAATTAAACTTGAAAGTGTAGGATTAATAGCTCCAATCATAATACCAGTTTGGCTAGGGGCCACTATCTTATTTTCTTCCTCTAAAAGATCTTCCCTTGGCTTGCCAGTTGTATGATCTTTTCTTTAAGGATGAAGCATTGATGATTGGAATGACTAATTAATCGATGATACCTACAATAGTTTGGATCATTAACTTTATCAACTTCCTCAAGCTGCTTCATCTCTAGAAGCTCAATGAGCTTTAGCTTTAACAGATCTTAGTAAAAGATCCGATTAATTTCTCATTCTGGAGCATTCAAGGATCTTCATAATTAGGAAATGGATACTCATTTGCTTGCATTTCTTCCAGTGTAAGTTTTTTCCATCCTCTTCCTTGGTTGGATTCAACCTTTTTCTTTTATTTCTTCTCGGTTTGGCTGGATTTTTGGTTTATGTTAAAAATTCCACTGGTGCAATGGAAATAGACGTGCATTTTTTGTTAGGAGCTCTGGAGAAAGTCTTACCCCCTATGCAGTTATTTCCCTGCTTGCTTCCTCTTTTCAGAAACTCTTTTAAATTGGTAATCCTTAATTATCACTTGCAATAATCTTGAGCTCCATGTCATGAGCACAAGTAGCCAACTCTTAAAAAATTTTAGGCCTAATCCCTTAAAGAATGTATCGAAGGCCCCAGTGCATGCCTTGGATGCACATCTTGATTACTGAAGGTTCAGACAACCTATCCTTATACTTAGGGTTCCGATTTCTCCATCTATTAACGAAGTCAATGACAAGTTTTTCTTTCCACTGGCAAGAGTTAGTGAGCTCGATCATACTCGTGGTATGGCAATACTATAGAATCGGTTGTGAAATTCTTGCTTTAGCTGATTCCATTTATCAATGGTGCCAGCCTCTAAATTGCAGTTCCAATCAAACGCATTAACTTTGAGGGTTTGAATGAATTGTTTGATCAAAAGATTTCCATCAGTTCTAGTGTTATTGAAGGTTTCCACAAAGTGAGCAACATGTTGCCTTAGATTTTCTTTTCCGTTAAATTGTTAGAACTTTAGGGTAACCAGCAAGCATTTTTAGTTGATCAATCTGATAGGTATAAGGCTTAGTGTACGTAAGAGAAGATCTTAAAGTTTGCTCGTTCTTGTCTTTGAGGGTGCCCAAAAATTAACTTCTTCAATTGATCAACAAAGACGAAATCATCTACAGAGGCCGACAAGCTTTTTGGAGTTTTTCTTGCTTGTTGGATGATTTGGTCACTTATTGTGGTTTTTGAGGAGCAGAAGTTTGGCTTGATTCTCAAGTGTTGTTCAACGTATTCATTCTTGTTTCAATTTAATGATCACATTCTTAAACCACCCTGCATAAATTCTTCGCAATTTTCAACAATGAGTTGACTTGTTTCTCTAGTGATGTTGCATTCATTACCATCACACTCATAGCCGTCGAACTCTGAAAAACTAGTGGAATCATCATGTGACTTGAACTTTCACTAGGGAGTTTTTAGAGAGGAGTTGGACTTAGAACGGCTCGAATTATGAATCTCCTCTTGGCCAGAATGAAGCTTGATGCTTGAATCAAACCCTTGAGACATGAACGGATATGACAGGGCCTTCTCTAGAATTATAAAAATATCTTCCTTTGGTTTTGCAATGACATCTTCTTTGCCCTTTGGATGTTGTCTTCAATGAACTTGAGCTGAAAATAGGTGTTGATTTCGGTAACAACGGGGCTTGCTTCAGTGCTTCAGCTATAGCTTTTGCTTTGTTTTGTTGATTAGGATAGTGGTTTGAGTAGTAGACCTCGAGCTATCGTTGTTGGTAGTAGATTTGGATCCTTTAGCTTTCAGTTGTGGAACCTTACAATAGTCGTTCTTGGGAGTCATTGAGAGCTTAATTGATTTGATTCGACGAAGAGAGGAGATGAGAGGCAGAGACTGTTGCCATTGGCCATGCCAAAAATTTGAACACACAAATTTTTGTTTGGAAAATGAACACAGAAAATTGTAAAATCAAATAAAATTTTATTGATCTGGAAAAATGGATTAAAATCTCTGAAACTTTTAATCAAAGAAACAATCCTTTGATTTTTCTCTTTTGACGTCAATTCGAGGGCTTGAAACTGGATCTCGAACCAACACTTTGGTGTTCTTGATACTTGAAAATTTATGGGGCTTTGTTAGCTTGATCCATCAAAGTCCCTCTCTATGCAAAAAGAATGTGTCTTTCTTTTGGCAGTGACCTCTTATAAATGTGGAAAAGAGAGTTACAGTAGAATTTAGCTTGTCCAAGATAATTATCTCATTATTTTATTTATTAAATAAAAGATGAAATCAAGGATTTAGGATACCATCATATATTTTAAATAATAATCTCTTATTTATTTATTTTTTAAGAAATAAAAATTAATATGTATTAATTATCTTTAGTGGCGGGCCTTACTGATAAGTGGCTTAATTTGACGAGTCAACCTTATCATCTTCAGGTTGTATCACTTTTATACGTGCTCGACATGTGATCTATCTACTTGTGTAATTTTGCAAAAATCCTCTATGAGACATGTTACAAGATTCGATTTGTCAATTTAATTGAGTTTTTATTTAACACTTGGGCAACATTTGATTTGACAAAATTTTGTGCGACTACAGTGGCTATCTATTTATAGATTTATTAACCAAAGTAACATGTCCTTATGAAGGACAAATGTTTGTATTTATTGTGATTTTTTTTTCATTTTAAATGAGAAAATGTCAACAAGCACCATTATAGGTAATGACATTGGATTTGTGTTTCGTAATAAGTATTGTTGATGTTGAAAAACTATTATTGATAGGGATGTAAAAAGGTCAAATACCAACCTAATTAGTCATTATAATTACCAAACTCGTATATTTTTCTTTACCCGTTTATTTTATTAGTTAGTATTCTAGATCCATCCTATCCCAAAACCTATGCCGTTCCATCCACTAAATACTTGTTTAAAAAGATTTGCTAAATACTCCTTTAGAAATTGAATTTTTTAAAACAAATTGATGTGTTCTTTTATATATATATAGAGTTTCTTCTATCATGATATTTATTGTTCTCCATGTCAAACAAAAATTAAAAAAAAAAAATCTCATTCAAATAAATTACCAAGAACATAGTACATATAAGTTCAATCGTAATTTATATCTTCATATGATTTTAGAAAACTTATTATCTAACAATCACTTCAAAACGTGAAGCAACTGACAAGAATCCACAATCAAATAACCATAAGTCCAAGAGTTTAACTACTTTTATGTTTGGAATAAAATTATAATTGTTTAAATGTATATCATATACTATATTATAGAAATGAGTATCTAGTAAGTACCAAAGTATAAACGAGTACCAAGTATTGGTATTGTACAAGTAAATTCCAAACACATTTCTTTTCCCAAACCCGTACAGGTATTAAATTTCAATTTCTAAACCTATACCAATCCTATTAGGGTATTTCCCAATAGATTTTTAACGGATTTGGTTAAATCGGATACCCTCTTATACATATTCCATGAATATCTCAAATTATTGGCTCATCTGAATTAGTTGACAACCCAAATGAGTATTATTCACAACGTGTGCAAAAAGAGTAATTTTTTTTTTCTTGGTGCACTACTTCACCCATGGATGAAGTCAGTGGGGTCAATCAATTAGTGGGATCAATTGACATCACTAACTGTTGGCACATCTGAGTTGGTTGACAACCCGGATGAGTTTTATTCACAACATGCGCAAAAGAGAAAGTAATTCTTTTGCTTGGTGCACTGCTCCACCCATGAATGAAGTTACAGGGGTCAAACAATTAGCTGAAAGGAACAT